>JAYKKI010000055.1:792500-1080000 GCA_039881145.1 Druceiella hillmani | reverse complement strand
TATATATGTATATATATATATATATATATATAATATATGTATATATATATATATATATATATATATATATATATATATATATATATATATATATATATATATATATTAACATTTTTCTTCGTTAACTTCCAAATCGCACTTGCTTCAACAATTCATCGTAACGCACTGTCCGAAATTTTCTTTTTATAAAAATTTACTTTTGTTTTACAATAAATAACATTACATTAAATATATAATGTCATTTTAATTTTCTATTGCAGCAGTAAATAGAGGTCGGTCTAATGTAATAAAAATATTAAGAAGGTTGTTAATGTATGCTAAGTTCCATTTATTATTTAGTCAGTTGCTAAATCGCATAAACTGATTACAACAACGGTGACGTAACTAATATATTAATTTTGCTTTAAATTCTTACAGGTTTCACTGTATGAAAAATTTAACTGAATTATATTCACTGATGACGAGCGCAATTCATCGGGTACGTACTGAATAAATTAAGGGCTCTGTATATAATTAGTGGATATTACATGACGATTTTGTTATACGGAACTGAATAGAACTCTTTAAAAGTTTTGTTTACATACGTACAAGTAGAACATTCATTTTAGATTCTCATATAATTAGGTATGAAAATTTTTCAAGATGAGTCTGATTTACCCGGGCTAATTGTAGGGAAATTTTCTCTATATTCGTGATTTGATTTCACAAAGAAAATTTATATCAGCTGAGTTTTGAAAGGATGGACATCATAATTATAATCACAGCGTCGTTTATGCAGCTCTTGTTAAATTGGTCTGGAAAACCGGTTTTCACGGGTATTTGGGTGTAGATTAAGATGATTACATTCGAAAATATTTTTCCATATCTCAATTCGTCCTTAAAATATACGGTTTCGGCCTGAATGTAACGGCTAAGCGTTCCAAGATGCAGGCACGCTTGACACCGAGCAGCCTCTGTAAAGCGATACGCGATGCAGTAAACGCTTTTGCATTGAATATTGAGCGATACGAATATCGTATTGGAAAAAGAAAATGGATAATAATAATAATTCAGTATCTTCTTAAGGCTTTTTTCATTATGGCAACGAAATATGTAAAGAAATTGTTACTCGGGAAAACTATTTTGAATATAAAAATATTTGGTTATTAAAAATACATTATTTATAATTTAAAAAAATTTACAGTTAACTATAAAATCACAATTTCTAGGGTAATTTGACAAAAAAGTCTTACTATACTAGTTAACCAACATAATGTCTCAACATACATTACCGATCATGCATTGCCGACAAGTGTATTGATATTCATTTCGCTTTAGAAAATATTTCAAAGAATATAAAACATTTATTCGTGGTCGATTTTTATATGCTAGCAAAATCACAAACGGACATCAAAATCATAAAATAAACATACAAATTGCTTTAAAGTTCGTTTATTTTCGGGTTTAGTTCATATTAAGCTATATTTCAACGAAAAAATTTGTCAAAATTTTGAAAATAATTAAAATTATAAGTCCTAAGACCGATCAGATTAAAAAAAATAATAAATTTTTGTTATGAAATTAAAAGGATGTTTTACGAAATGGGCCATTTCGATTTAATTAATTCGAAATTTAAATAAAATGTATATTTTTACGATTTGGATAATATACAGGCTGTACACTTCGAAAGAGTTAAAAAACTGCTTGAAAAATTAACAATATCAATAATTTTTTGCAATATTAATGGAAAACGCGGTTTGTGTTTGTGGTATTAGTTGAATTGAAAATTGATGACCGGACCTTATTACTGTTTGAGTTGTATATTGATGTTATCACTGGCTCATATTAATATCGGTACATAGTAGTTAATTTTCTATGGATAATACGGATAGAGGTAACAAGTTACATGGACGTGTTATTTCAGTTGAAATTTGAATAAACTATGTATAAAACATCAAAATATCATAATTTTAACGATGTTTAAGAAAAACATAATTATGTTGCTTCCAATGCAATCTGTACAAATTAAAAAAACAACTATTTATATATGTATATATATATATATATATATATATATATATATATCTATATATATATATATATATATATATATATATATAAGTCGGCTGTCCATATAATGACGAATCCTTAAATACACTCGGAAATATTTTTGTAAAATTTAAATATCATAAACAAGATCAGCTAATTGTCCGCAAAGTGTCGATACAAAATACAACAAAATGTACGCTAAAACCTGTTGTTTTATTTATAGGTGTGATTCATCACATTTCGCTGTATAGAAAAAATTTACTTGTTTAATAACAAAATTGAGCGTTATATTTTTTATTCCATTTCATTTTAAGAACAATGTTCCAAATCAACCATTGAGTTCCAAATCAGTTATTTAAAAGCGAAATAACGAACGGAACGAACGCCTGAACTTAGAAACAATTTAAAACAATTTAAAAATATATCATAAATGTGGCAGTTATTTTTAAATATAAATTAAGTTTCTGGACAAATATTTGCTAGGGTTAACGATGAACACTTTGGTGAAATGAAATGTCTAAACAAAATCATTGTAGATTATGAAAGTCTCAAAATAAATGTTAATTTCATTCCTACCTGCACGTGTCAACAGTTTAAAAATTAACAAGAAGGTTTGTTTTGTTTTTGTAATAGCTGAAGATCCTTTTTATTTTAACAGTAATATTTAGCTACTGCAAAAAAATATAATGCACCAACTGTAAACGTATGACAATAGGATAACTGTAAAGTACGACAATAGGGTAGGCAAATTTAATATATAATGTATAAATTCATAATGATGCCCGCAGATATCTTCCTTGATGTCTGTAGGCGTCATTCTGAAATGAAATTAACTATATTTTGAATATAATTCACAGTATTTTGGATTGGTAGTTGACCCTAAAAAACCACTGATCTCCTGAAAAGTTGCTGATGGCCTCGTTACTTCATAGACATAACAAGAAGGAATTAAATTAAGAAAATGAAGTAGTGATATTGATATCTTATTAAACAGATTGAGGACTCCTAAATATGGCGTTAGATGAATATAATTTTCTCGTAAATAATTGTGTAATTTCTGGGTAAGCCCTTTTTACTTTCGCTTGTCGAGATATAACCAGGATTTTTTCCATTATAACATTCAAATTTAGGAATGAAAAATAATGACATGAGAATTCATAATAATTTCTAGTTTAGTTAATAAGTACAGTTTAGGGAAAATTTTCTTATTTCATATTAAATTTTGATTGAAACAATTAAAACATTTTGCATTTGCGTTACACTTTCTAACATAAATGAACTTTCAACCGTTATTTCACATTTATTTTATAGTAGCAAATTTACAAGGAATTAAATACTTTTTAAATAATAATTATTTACCAATTTGACCATATCCGCTCTTCCAATTAATGTTAAAATATTTTGAATGTCATATACCAGCACAAAAAAATATTAATTTTATTGTAAACAGTGTGAAATACTTAACCTTTCCGAGACAAATTATCATTTTGAAAACCATTCTTCTTCCTCACTTAATACTTAAAAACACTACAAAAAATGGGTAAAGCCGATTTTTATAAAATATTCATTGAACCCTACATTTACGGTTCGAGAGTAAAAAATATACAGAAAACTTAGTGTAAATCCTAATCCCGGCTTTGTACTAGATTTCACAGTGTTCAATGGTCAAAATGTCGCTATGCTACATTCTAATTTTATAACAGATATTCTTTTGGCGAATTTTGTTCATCAATATTCCTGAACGTAAATTTTGTCTTACGATCGATTAGTAAATTTAATTATACATCCGATAGTTAAAATTTAATTTATATTGCATTATTCGGTTTATATCATGCACTATTTAAAGAAAAATTGATATCTTTTAATTTTAAGAGATATATTTTATATTAGTACATTATAAGCAAATAAATATATAAAGTAAAATATAATAGACAAAAGGAAATCTGCAAAGGTAATCATACGATATTAATAACATTTGATTTTAAGTTTAAATATAGATTTTAAGTTAACAAATTCAAGAAATTTAAAATGGGATACCGACTACATTCGAAAGTTTATATAGATTTTGTTATACGAGATATAAACTGTTGTTTCACATATATTCCGCGTATCTTCAAATTTATTTACAAAACAAATCGTATTTGCTTATGTCCGTATTACTGGTACAAAGTTTGTACGAGAACAAATAATGCGTCTTCCACAAAATTTGTGTTCTACATAATGTCCTTAGAGATAAATGGGGTATTTATTTTACATAAAATACTCATTTATTTGTTGATAAAATGAAAACATTGGTGTGCTTATGTTATCCTGAGAAGCTATTTAAGTTTTAATTTTACTTTTAATATTGTGTGTTTACCTCCATCAAATTATATGGATATTACATTACTTTTGCAGAGTCGAATTGGTAAAAACCATACAAATGATTATTAGACGATACAAATTGTATTAGATTATATTCAGTAGATTCTATTCACGAGACGAAATTTTTCTGATGCTTTTTCTGTTATCCAAAAAATTTCTCATTAGAAAAGAGAAATGCAAACATATTTCACAAGTATTTGTAGTCCTAAAATGTATTTGATGGAATGTGGATTTTGAATCACCACTTAGAAACAAACTTGTTTACTACAACTTATAATTAGAAAAATGTTCACTTTTAGGAAAAGTTTTTAAAATAATACTATTTAAAAACAAAAAAATATTTTTTCTCTAATTTACTAAACCAACTTTAAACTAAAAAAATAATGAGTATAATGCAATTAGGCTAGTTAACAATTTAAGGTCATTTTAATCCACACGGCGCAAATTGTTTCAAAAAGTTTTAAACCATTATCGCCAGTTTTATTTATTCATTCTTCCTTACAAAATCAGGTAATGTGTACACTCGTGTATAATGAGATAATGATTTGAATCCGAAATTTTAATCTTTTTTATTTACTAATATTTAAAAAAATTTAAACGTTTTCTTTTGTATCATACATAGTGATTAAAATTCCATTATAAGGTAACATCTTAATTTTTTCGCGAATAACTTTCCAGAGATCAATCGATGTATGAGACATTTATGAATCGCAAAGTATACAGAATTATTATTGAGAAATAAAGAGCACAGTTCAAGGCACGCCAAAAAAACAAATCTTTACACAAGGGACGCTGATTATGGTGGTCGCATATTAACAATACAATCGCCCCAGATAAATGGAAGCATGAGTCATGCGGCACGGTTGTCTTACGCCGAGACGAGTGAAGGAACATTGTTGGACGTTGAAACATTTAAATTGACTATTGGCTAGCGCGAAAAATGTCAAGTGGGCGTGACGCCCAGATTGAATCGTTCATGTGTATTGTAATAATACAAAGTTGTTTGCACGATTCAGTAAAGCAAACGTTGCGAGTGCCTCGCTTGAGTTTATTTGTGCGTCGGTAAAACGCAAAAATGAGTAAATATGGGTTCACCCATTTTATACAAAGCTCGTCAACATTGAGTGCTACTGCGCCTTCTGAAATGTACCATTCTATCTTCATTAACAGTTGTAAATTGAACACTGTCCTGCGTTTATATTTAGACGATAAATTATATATTGGGTACGTATTTGAGCCGCTGAAAAATGGTAGAATACTTTATTGTTCTACAAAACCTTTTATTATTTTTAATTAAATGGAAATATTATTCACCAATGCGTTTAACTCATAATGGAATGTTTAGTTTCACTAATATCATTCTATCGATCGAGTATATAAAAACACAAACAATTTTACAGTAATTATTTTAATCACTTTTATGAACTATTTTCGCTTATGTCCGCTAGTCGCGCCGTCCTACTTCATGCAATCATGTCGATATTGCACTGATCCTGAAATTGTCGATTCAGTATCTATTATTATTGTTATGAAATATTTATATCCTAATGAAAAATCAAGATTTTGACTGGAATTAAAGTTGCTCAAGTCTTTAGACTAATATTATAATTTTAAATGAAATTGATATTTTTCCAAATGGGGGATTCTAGTCTATGGAATCCGAAGTTTAAATAAAATGTAGAAGAAAACAAAAATTTAAGAATTTCTTGAATACGAAAATTTCGAAGTTGGAAAGAAAATTTTTTACCATAAAATTATTTCAATATGTTTATAACATCAAAGTTAACTATCCATTGAAAAATATATCTATACGCACTCAAAAAATAATTTTTTTAAAACTAAATATCATTAATACGGCTAACAATTCGTAAAATGTTGACATAAAGTGAGGTATATGCATATTTTTCATGACATTATTTTGCACAGAAGAAACTAAAAAGAATCGTTTATTAAAAAAAAAGAACATTCAATTTTATATGTCTTTTCATTCTGTAAGGAGGTGTTCTAACGAAAAATGTCTTTGTATCCAGGGACTGCGCAAGGAACTTAGCTGTCGCTAAAAAAACGTTTAAAGCGCAATAAATGATAAAAGTACGAACTTTCCCTACCATCTGTCAACGTCTGTGCAATTTTGATTTTTAAACTTACAAATTATAAAAAAGATTGCTTGGTTTAAAAAGACAATGTAAAACCGGTTAATTCGTTAATATGAAAGATTTTTTTAAAAAGATGTAAGATTTCTAGCTAAACATTTGTTTATGCTTACAATTATTAAAACAAAACCTTATTAAAATCAAATGCCAAAACAAAAGTATTATATATTATGAAAGTCTCTAAATAAATGTTGTTCAGTCTACAAATATTAAGAGTCCAAAAATGTGTTTTAGAATATTGTTATTTTGAATAAACATTTAGAAAAAAACTTGTTTGCCACAACTTATATATAACTGTTTTTTTTTTGGAAAATTTATCAAAATATTAAAAATAATTAAAAAATTTAATTCTGTACCATATTGAATTTTATAATAATGATTTCAATTTTATAATAAAGGACCATCTTGATATTTTCATCTGTCTAGAGAACAGTATTTACCTGATTTTATGAATTGAAAAATATGCGGAATTCTTGTTGCACAAATAACAGTTCACAACTCAGACACGCATAAGACAAATCTTCAACCGAGGGAAGCCAATAATAACAGCCGCAATTAACAAAATCTTCACCCCAGATAAACGGAAACATAAGTCATGCGGCGCGATTATCTAACGATGCGCCGAGCGAAGGAGCATTGATGGACGTTGAAAAATTTAGCACGGCTATTGGCGCGTGCGAAATGTGCGAAGTGGGCGTGGTGCCGAAATGAATCTATATTAAAATTACGCAAAGTCGTTTGCAGGAGTCAGCAAAGCAACCATCGCGAGCGTCGCGTTTGTGTTTATTTGTGCGTCCTTAAAAATAACTGAATAGGAGCGACTCGCCCGCTTTGAGTGTTACTGCGTCCTCGGGCTATAAAGTTTGCGATTCTACCTTCATTAACGGTTATATTTTGAGCACAACTCTGCATTTCTATTATTAAAATAAATTATTTAGGTATTGGGTATGTATTTTAGCCACTGAGAAAAAGTAGATTATTTTACAGTACTATAATATTTTTTACTTATTGTGCTATACATTTTTACATCATATTTTAATTGAATGAAAACAATATTCACCACCATGATATTATTTGCGCTTAAATTAATTTTGATTATGTCCGCCAGTAGCGAATTTCCTCTTTAAAGTGTAGCAATAGAATGCAATAATATTTATATTCCACTTAGCCTGAAATCAGTTTTCCATTATCTTCCAGTTCTAAATATTGGTGGAATGTCCCATTCTAAATACTTAAGATTTTTCAGAAAGTAATACAAGTGTGATTTCAGAGAAAGGACTTTAATATTACATTAGTAATACAGTTAACATTGAATAATTTTAATTACGGAGTTAGCGCTGTTGAATACCTCTGTTGAGAAATATGTTTTCGCAAGGAAACTGTGAGTAATAATTTCGCAAGTAGTCCCGCGAGTTTGCAGCAAACTAGCAAACAGCAAGGTAGATAGCCAAGCGGATGATGGTAACATAATTCTCCACTCCTGACCAGTCCTATTTTATTTGGTGAGTCAAATAAAACCACCCTTATTTCACTTTATTATTATTTCGAGAAAAACTCAATATATTGTACAAATAATTCAGTTTTTCTTCCCTTCCCTTTTTTTTGAAAGCCTTTATATATTTTTTTCATTATGACAATAAATGCATAATTGTAACTTATGTACATGCTGATTGTTTAGTAATTTACTTTACATTATTTAATTGTGTAATAAACTAGGGAGTAATTTATAAAAATATTTGTATCTTACTTGCAGCCAGTAGGAGGTGTGCGACAATGAGGACGGAGGCTGCTCGCATTATGTGCTCGTCCTCAAAATCTGTAACAATGTCCATGCAATAGGTTCACTTAGTATTTCATCTATTGAATATCAATGCAAAACACTTCATTAATATATTTATTATCAGTTCATGGAGGTAATGCATGCCGCAGAGATAATGCAATACTCGTTCTTGAGTAACAATTAATTGATCTAAGCAAGTAATTGATCCCATTGGCTATTTATTTATAAAAAATAAAATGAGTAGTCCTGGATTAGTAACATTTCCCTCAATTTTTTTTGAATATTAACTACTGAGATTTATGTAGGTTAGTAGGTTTAATCAGCAGAATTCAAAATTTGTGCTTACTACTATTTCTGAGAAAAATGGCTATGACCAGTGGACAAATGGAGGGATACGTGAAGGGGGAGGTACACGTGATCTCTCTTTTCCTTTTGAGCTACGGAACCCCAAAAAGCACCCATAAACGCGAAATTATTCTTATGTCCGTATATAATGACTAATTAATTATTATTCTGGTTTCAGACTATACTGAACCAATTAAGAATTACTACAATGTCTTTTATTTTTCTTTACTAATTATTTAATGTTTACCTGCTACATACCTAAATTGTTACAAATAATTTCAGTCTCTTCTAAAATTTTTCTAGCTGGCGAATGCATTAAATTTATAAAAGAGTCTTAAGATTATCAACTAGACATACATACATTGTTTGTGTCGTCCGGTAGGCAACAACAAATATTTTATTTCTACCCAAACTCGAATGCCAATAAAATATACTGCACGACTTATGGTTGTTTACAAAGGAACAGTATAAAAAACGTTAAGAAACAACTGACATTAAATAGAATAAAACATACTTGAACAACTGGTAGTATTTTTGTAGCAATTTTTATTATAAAGAAAACACTTACATTTATAATATTTTAACATGTGCATTTTTAATAATAACGCTGGTGTTTTGGCGATAACAATTAAAAGTTAAACACAATGTCAAATTCACTCTATATACGAGTGTACCACAATTGATTGTATGACCTCGATACTTAAAATCAATATATTTGACGACGGTTGTATTGATTATTTGCGGGCGGTCATATTAATTTACCACATAGGTATTTTATTTCTTCGTTTAAATATTATTAAGATATATCAAGGCTTGAAGGGTTTATAACTACAGTAACTTCTTCTATTCGAATATTTCATGTCACTTACATTAAAATCGTATCCATAATTTCTTAAATTTAATTTAATAACATTTCTCAACTAATATGTAAAAATACGTTAGAAAAAATATACTAAATCTTAAGTGAAGTTTTGGAACACTTTTCCTCTCCTAATCTAACATAATTTAAATTAATATATGCCTAATTTAAACTTACCTAAGTTGCATACTTATTATGTCAGTTTTCTCCATGTCAGCTCCTTCATGTATATCTTAAATATAAGGAAAATATATGACTGAATAAATAACTTAATTATAAAACATTTTTTTCCAACCGCATGTTCTGCTCCTCTGTATATAATCTAAAATAAAGGAAATTTATCTGAAATAAATAAGAAATCTAGATATATCTCACTTATACAATAAATAGTCGGCTATGTGCGAACCGCTCTGTATGCGTCCTAAAACAAAAAGAAAATGAGAAGCACTGCTGTACTTTCCACTCACTAGAAAATAATTTCGTAATTTATCTATGTGCGTGTTGTAATATCGCTTATCTTATTATATTTTCAAAGGGTACATGCTTTCAAAATGTGGTAACTAATTTAAAAATTAATTTTAGCTTATTCCTAATTGGTATAATTAACTAAATTAATTGCAATATTGTTAAATCTACAAATTGAAAAACAGGTTTAATTGTGCTGTAGGAACTGCATGTAACGGAATAAGGAGTGTGCATGAATTAATTTTACTTTATAGAAATGATGTCTTAAGAACATAATTTTTGATATGTACTTTTTTGGGAATAAAAGAAACGAACATAAAGTTTCAAACAGCAGCAGAAGCTAAGAATAAATACACAAATCGCTTATTGCATGCTTTCTGTGTGGCTATTTTAGTACATAACAAATTTGATATGATTTAGTGGAATAGTTTTGGAACAAAAGTTATTATTGTGACTGGTGTAAAGATTTTTCAGAAAAGTAAAAAGAAAATCTAAACATCTAAACGCTAGATTTTCGCAGAAGTAATGTTTTTTAATTGTTTTTCACGTTACCTTCTATCTAAAAAAATATTTGGGCCATTGTTAATGGACCAACCTATACATATATATATATATATATATATTTGCAAGTGAAGTCCAGTTGTCTATTGTGATACGTCAATTCTGGTTTAATTTTTTACTCATCGTTCGATATATCGGTAGAGGAAAAAATATAGAAGTTTACAATCGCGCCGAAATAACAAGAATATAATTCAAGATTAGCTCGCTATCTTAATCTGTGATTGTTTTCCATGTAACGTTGTTCTATATTTTGATTACCTTAGTTGAGACAGGAATGGATAAAAATTCTATCAAGTACAATTAAAACAGGTCCTACGAGAGTTTCGTACATATTCAGGCACTTAAAAACATTTAAATGTACATACATATAATTTCTATTAAACTTTTTACAAATATTAATTGTTCACAACATATATTGCCTATTGCATCTTCCGTGAGGGTAAAATTATTCTGCCTATTTAAACAGTTATTAAAACTAAAATTATTGCTAAACTTTCATGCGAATTTCTTACAGGCCTCTAAAAACGGTCTTTTTTCCTAATTAAAAGTCAATAGTCCCAGAATGGAGAAAAACATAATTTTTTTATTATTTCTCGGTATTTATATAATAATGTACTACTCAAAATTGTGAAAATGTTTTTGAGCTACTTGTGAAATTCCATACTTTATGTCATATAACATATGGAATGTAAAAATGTATTGGTGCTTAATTTGCCCCCTAAAATTTTGACATAAATATTTTTGAATTTTATTTTTTTAACGAGTACTTCATTTTTGATCCATCAAACTTCCAAATGAAGGTATTTGAGTGTTAGTTACGGAGATATGTGCAGATTAATATGGTTTATTACGATCCCAAATTTCAAGTTTCTTTATTGTGCGTATTCCAAAAAAAAACACCTTTGACAGGCGAGAGAAGGATACACTAGTGATCTTAAAATAGTTTCGTTTTTCCTTTTGAGTTACAGAACCCTAATAAGGCATATATATATCTAATCTCATATCATTCAATCTGGATAATAAAAAAAATATTTGGAACTGAGTAATATCAACACAAAGGGCACAAAATTAAAATATTCCATGACTTCTTCTCGTATAGAGAAACAGTCTTGAATTTTCAGTACACTATATTTTAGTACCATATATTGAAGGTTTAATTTTTACTTCGCCTCATTTGAATATACTAATCAGACTGAGTGCTTAATATTTCCCAAAACGTTCTGTGACAAACATGATACTCGTGAACTGAATAAATGAATTGGTTTTAACAAATAATATAGATGTGAATCGAAAAAAGGAATTGTTCCTACACATAGCTACATAGTCCGGTCAAATAAAAATTACACCTCAGGATGAATGGTGGCGAAAGTCGAAAGACGAAAATTGCATTATTTTACCTCTCTTTTAAGCCTTTCCATTATCCTTGATGATGTACCTTAAATTATATATTGAAAAATCGTCAAAATCCTTATATTTCCTTGCAGCCATCAATGACGAATAAATTTTAATAAAATATGTAATCATACAGATAAATAAATTTGGAAGATTTTCTCTGAGTTTCCAATTTTTCTAAAATTTAAATAATTCACTCTTTGAGTGTTCAAATACTAAAAAGAAAATAATGGAAAAAAATTATCTTTTTATCCGCCTATACGAATGGGTTTAGCTTAAAAACTACAAAACTATTATTATGAATTTTGGTGCTGGAGAAGGATGCTCCACTTACCATGGACTGCAAAAGAACGAGAATGTCTGTACTCGAGTAGCTACATATAAAACCTAGACGTTCAACTATCTTTACCAAAGAATTCTCAGTTAATTTAGTGACATTACTCGCCAGCAACCAGATTATCAGAAGAAGTTAGTTGTGGCCGAAAAGATGAAAGAAAAAGACCATGCGGCCAATCAATCAGCCGTTGCTGTGACTAAATAACCGCTATCATTGATCGTACTATAACAACCGTCCTGAGGGAAGGTGAAGCCGGAAAAAGTGAAGGAAGATTTTGTACGTAACTAGGAATGCTTCACAAGGATACGACCATTTCAAATGAAGAAGATGACCAAGAGGAATAATAGATATTAACGTTGAGATCAGTTTAGCTTGTTTCATAGTGACATCTCAAATCGTATTGAAATCATGACGATATAAATGTACGTAAAGAAATACCTAAACAGATGGTGGGCAGCGGCAGGCTATAGGTATACGCGGGAAGGGCATGGTATGGAAGGAAAAAGCGCAAACCGACCCGCGTGGGGTTCAAACTAAACCAACTATACGTGTTTTAACATAAAAGCATAAACTTCTGCACTTGCATTGCAGAATTACACGCACACGAATTGATAAGACTTCGCTAATATTTTACGCCTACTCGTATAAATTGTTTGACACGTTATAATTATTCTGTAATTTAAACTTAATAGAATTCCTGATTTTTAAATAATCATAAATGAAAAAGCAATAAAAACATATACTTTTGATATAATTTTAATTTTACTCTTTGAAAGAAGGATGAATATTTGAATAATATTATCTTAGAGACTTTAACTTTATCTTAATTTAATTTTATCTTCGAATAAATTAATTCGATTTTTATCGAATTTAATTTTATCTTCGAAAATATTCTATAATGAAATTCGTATATCTGCAAACTTTTAGAAGAAAATTAGGCTTAATAACAAAAAATAGAATGAAGAATTTTTTATTTCTATAAAACTGATTGTACATTAAGGGTCTACCGCTTTTCCGGGTTAGCTCAAACACTTTGTGAGTTCCTTGCCCGAGGTCTTTTAACGTCACTTAGTTAATAAGAAAATGATTAAGGAAAAAAGCAACTTTTTGTTTGGCCTTTTTTCCCTGTAACGATTTTTTAATGCTCTCAATTTATTAAACCTAATTCGCAGTATTTCCTAAAGCAATAAATCTGAGAGTAACTGAATATTCGCGAATAAAATACTTACCATTGAAAGCTATTCTCTTAAAAACTGGTTACAATTATTGGTTTAGATTTATAGATATAGTTTAACTGCTCAATAAAATATTACCCATATTTCTTTGAAAAGATTTGTGTGCCACATGGTACTTAGGAGGACGGTGGCTAGCGTTGTAATAATAAGTCATTGTTAGTTTAATTTTATTCCAGCGCTCCAAAAAACAAAGAACAAAAATATACGATTTATGTCTGAGCACCGACTTTCCGTGTATTTATTTCGTTACAGCAATAGAAAGTACTTCTTCAGGTCTATAAGATATTTAGAAAATGCGTGTCGACCTTTTATATAAAATATGTCGACTTTCTAGCAGTTGAAACTAAACTCCAAGTTTTTGTAACTACTTTAACAATTGCGCCACAAGGAATTTAACTAATACGATTCACTACCGTTTTTATTTTTTTTAAATTAATGATCACTTATAACACTATAGAGCCACGCTGCATATATTTTCATATAAAATACCGAGCAATGTATATGTTTCGTGTAATGTCACTATAACATTTTAATTAACTGTTTTATTAGTTAGACCAGTAAATAAGTTGCATTATTGGGTTTGTAAAGCATCAATCACGGTAGCGCCGCGAGTCTCAGCTACGCGCTCTTTTCATTGTACAAATATATGTAATTAGCCTCGATTTTGTGTGAAAGGTAGTCAGATTTTTTCCACAAAAAATTAATTAAGCCAAACAACACATCATAACTGATTTTTGTGGAAAAAATCTGTGTACCTCTAATACAAAATTGAAGCAAAAAAAGTGAAAAGTTATAATGGTCTCAAGTTTTGAAAATTTTTTTAATTTATAAAAAAACCTGATATAACAATTCCTCGAAATCGGCTAAAGTACTCTGTCTATGACGACTAATCTACAAATACGTACGAATAAATGCATGAAAGCACAAATGCATGCACATATACAGTACATTTTAAGGTTTGCTGGCTTTTGTATTAGACATTTTATTGCAGGTTATAGTAATTTTTCATTCCCATTGTCTCTCTAAAGCAAAAAAGTAAAACGGAAAAATACGAGAATAGCACTCCATTTTTTTAGAAAATTTGTAAAATGCCGATACAAAATTAATCCAAATTTATAAAATCAAGCTCTTCGTCATTTGTTTTTATAAATTAGCTGTAAGTTTTAATAATTATTTAAAAAGGAATTTAACGCGAGAAAATTTCCGTTCCTTTATTTCCTATGATTTTTTTGTGGCCTTAATCAATAACAAAGTTAGATGAAAGTCGATGGGACTTGCATCGGGTTTCCCGATGAAATTCCATTAAGCGTTTCTCTGCTCTGGTAAATTGAGTTGAAGCGTGATAGTAATAAACTCAGTGATGTTGTAGGTAAGGAAAGTCCCTCAAAAGAACAACTGAATATATCATATATACTGTGCCGTTCGTAATAAATACTAACAACAAGGTAACCTAATAGCAAATTTGGATAATTTTTGGTTGTCATAAGTCAAGGAGGGAAAAATTCACTTCAGCATTTATGGGTCAGGAAGCTGTGTTTTATGTAATTATTCGATCCTACCCCACGATTAAGCCATATCACAAAAACACCGTCGTGCTGCATGACGTTGACGTGACAAATAAGAGACGGTCTAGGCAGCAGATATATAATTCTGATAGAGTTGCCGACAACGGTAAAAAAAGTGACATATATATATATATATATATATATATATATATATATATATATATATATATAATGTATATAGTCGGATTCGTTCTTCAATAAACTTTAGTTTGAAATCTTGCATGACTACCTCGAAGATTTTTTTTCCAATTTACCCCTGAAATTAGATCTAGGGTAAAAGTTCATGCCTACAGTTCATGCCTACAATTGGGCTACCAAAATTTATTTCTGTGTAAATTTAAAAATTTCACATCGAATAGTTTCCGAGAAAATCGCCTGTGATACACAGATGGACGGACGGAGGAACGGACACCGAATTGATTCTATTAGTGATTCGTTCTTGCTTTTTTGCCATAGAACACTAAACGTCAAACTTATAATTTTTAAAGTGTTTTACGTGACTTATACAAAGCAACGTGCAAAATACCAGCAGCGCCGCTGGGTTTTGTGTCAATATACACATAGTTATTCTAAAGTGATTTTCCTTGTGAAGTCACCATACCCTACATATCATAATTATTGAACAAAATTATTTATAATGCTTTGAGTACGGTGAATCATGTTTTACGCAAGATATCCAAAAACGGATGCAATATCAAGATTGTTTGTACTAAAAAAAAATAATACCATTAAGAAATATTTGTAAATATTTTTTTTTTATCAAAAATATTAAAAATTATTTGTGAAAATGAGAGAAAACGGTAAAAAATATTACGTTACGAAAGAATATGAGAATGGTTTCTAAAATAGTAAATAACTCTTCAAAAAGCATCTAACTCAACTCTTCAAGAACTATTTCAAAAAGCATTCTCATATTCATTCGTGGCGTAATATTTTTGTCTGCTTTACCGTTTTCTCTCATCCACAGAAGGATCTGATTTTCATGCATTGTGATTTATATAAAAGTTTCTATTTCAATATACAATTCTCTGCCAGACGAAAACCATTTGCATTTCACAATTTCATTTCAACAAAAATTTTATTTTTGACATTAGTTCCTAATTGGCTAATAAGTTTAAGTTCTGTTTGAGAATTAAATTCTCTCATTTTAATGATATTAACAGCTTTAAATATTATCTTCGATTCAATCTTCCTTTTTTAATATTTTGGCAATTTATATCGGCTAATGACCGCATGGAATCATTTTAACTGTTTTATAAAATCAAAACTGTTACACTGACATTGATTTATAGGTAATCGACACTTCTTATTTTATCACCCATGAAGATTACTTAGAGTTAATGTTTCTCTTAGACGGTTTTTATGTTACAATTTAGGGTCTGGTTTGGTATGTTCAATCATTTTTGTTTTGGCTGTAACACTAACATGATACGTACAATTACGAAATGCCACCATTGAAATCCAAAGCGATACCATAGCAATAGACCGTAACAATAATCGTCTGCATTGACAAATTTGAATGAAAACTTGAAAGTAGGGGACGATGCATTAAATTTCTATTTTAATGAAATATGTTAATATCGATTGTTTCCTTGAGTTCATTAACAGAACTGATTACAGAAAATGTTTTTAATTGTTGATAAAAGAGGCAATTTAACAACAATATGTGCGTATCGCATAATTAATATGGCGAGATTATTGTTACTTAAAAGTTGAAATCAACGCATCTTACGGAGAATCTAATTTTGAAATATACTCGTTTATTAATGCATGAAAAGTAATTGAATTATTTATTTTTAATGTATATAAATTATGAGTTAATACTACGCAAAGTTTGCTTTGCATAAGTTGAAATGAGCGCAATCCACATACTATTTAATATGAAACACCAGCATGTATGGATGATGAAATTATAAAACTATAATTTATTAGATATTGACAATAATTAAGAAACTTGATTCTCGAATGACAATCGAGTAAATGCCGCCGGTCTGCGGATCGGACCGAGTAGACCGGTGATACTAAAACAAAAGCGTGCTTGAGTGGGATATGATGCTTTTTCTTCCGGCTTTGTCCTTGCAACTTTCCCATCACTGGCATGATCTTTGCATAAGTTTCCGAATGTGTTTGGATAAGGCACTCAAACCGCACGGACAACTCACTTTTATGCACGTGAACCATGCAGGGCATATGTGCGCGAGTGCTTTAGCTCAGCTCGCAACGTAGCATCTTTTGGTTAGACTTTACCGAGCCCGAGGGCGTAGTCTATTACAGTGGAACTTGTCTTATAGTTGACTTAAACACTATGTAAGTGTCGTAGATATTTGTTTTCTTTTATCTTTTCACGTAGAAGTAGTTTTCCAATGTTAATGTTATGTTCTGTGCGAAGGATTTGAATTATATAGATTCTTAGTTTAAAAATGGTTTCAAGTAAAATCTGTGTTTCAAGTAAAAATGGTTTTACGTAAATACTGGGAATAAAGATTCTTTTTATAGTAATATTTTGTTCTAAACTGATATTTTTCAATCTGAAATATTATTAAGACCACGTGTAGCTTGGTTTTGATATTAATTAATTATTCTTTGTCTAAAAATTATAGGAATATTCAAAAAGAAAATACTTCCAATATGACTACAGATCAATATTTACTTCATTTTTATACTGAAATAATTCATTTATTTTGAAAATTTCCTCTTTATAAAAACATACCTTATATTTATGTCCCATGTATTGCACCAATCAAAAGCACTCTATTATTTTTAGTTTTCCTTTTGACATCGTTGAACGTATATTTTGTTAGAATGCATTATATTATAATGTACAAAAAAAATTGTTACTGGTGGAAACGTTGATAAAATATTGCTTCGCTCAATAAGTTTTTAAATAATTAAATATAAACTTTCATTCTTTTCATAATGAAAATTCTTTATAAGATTAGGTTTTATTTTCCATAAAAATGATTCTACAGCATTAAACAATCTTGATTATTACGTACAAAATAAATTTTCTTTAGTTATGCTATACTATACTTAGCTACGCCATTTGCAGAGCAACGAAACTACTTTTATTTTAAAGATATATTTCACGTAAATGAATTATCAAATAATTAAGCAACAATGAACGACTGGCTTTAAAAATCTCCTGGGTTAGAATTTTTTCTGCAAATCGTAACGCTTTTATCGTTCCCACTTCCTGGGTTCGCGTAGCCATCCTCTTTTTTCAGCGCCGATATCTACAAGGAAATCATATCGTAAACTTCCAATTTTTTACAGGATTTAGATACCTATCTGACAGTAATATTGTTTCCGTTATAATTTCATTTCAGATGAGTTACATAAGATTTTTGAGAGACTCGTATATCCTGTTCAACGGTTATGAATGTAATCTGATTAATATTTTGAAAGAATTTTATATTGAAATCAAAGCCTATTTTCACTAATGGACAAAGAAGTAATGGAATTATCTTATTATTTTTAATATCGTATTTTATGTCAAATGAATAAAAAATTATGAAAATTACAATACTGTTTTTTTGCTTTTTATTTAAGATAATTTTAAAGATATTGCAGAAAATATACTCACAAATTAATAACCAGTTTGCTTCATTTCCAAGCAGTAGAATAAGAATAAAAGTAAATAACGGCCAAGTGCGACTCGGACTCCCGTACGGAGGGTTCCGTAGCGCCAAGCAATATTAAACTTAAAAGTTGGTATTTATCAAAGACACTGTGAAGAACAAAATTATTGCTGCGTTCGATACCAAAAGTATTTCGTATCTCAAAGACTACACAACATATCTTTTTCAAATCAATTTTTTTTTAATTTATTTTAATGTGAACTACCTCAATTTAGTTTTCAGAATTTTATACACTCTGAATAAAAAATGTTAGAGAACGTTGGAACGCCTATATGCACTGTTTTTTTTTCATTCCTTAGTTACATGTATACTCTGTGCCACCCTTAATATAATTTTTCGTAATTCCACTATTTGATTGAATAAAGGTTCATAAAAGACCATCCAAATTTTACCTATGTAGCGCCAAAAGTTTCCGAGTAAAATAGTTTTGACAGACGGACAGACAAACGCATAGATGGACAGAATGAAATTATAAGAGTCCTGTTTTCGCCATTTGGCCACGGAACCCTAAAAAACATACTTTCGGCAAGAGGGTTCTTAAAATATTTTAATATTTTTCCATTCGCAACTTATCGGAAGAAAAACAAAGATTCATGACGAAATAATACAATACATTCTGAAAGTTTCCTGATAATACACAAATATCTTTCCCGCACCGCTTAGTTAAGAGCCAAGTTGTTTAGGAAACTAACAACTTTTCATTTTCCTCTAAGATTCATTATTCTGTTACTGAGAAGCAACATTCAAATCCCCCTTAATTGGTAAAACGATACTCATACCATCGCATTGCGCTGGATGTGAGGGCAAAATGCACGAGCAAAATGTTTAATTTGAAAAGCTTTTCTTTTTACGAATTATTTCTGCCACTGGATTGTATTTAAAAATCTAATTTAACAGCTCAGTATAACATTGCCCATATTTCTCAGCAACAATTTGAGTGCCGCGTGTTATTTTAGGATGGTAGCTAGGAGTGTAATAATAAGTCATCATTAGCGTAACTTTAATCCTAGTTTTCCCAAAAAAAAAAGAATAGAAGAACAATTTTTTCACGGCTGAATGTTGATAAAAAGTTTTTCGCCTTTTTTTGGTAAAATATATCGCTTTCATAGCTGTTAAAACTAAATTCCAATTTCTCGTCACCGCTTTAACAAATTGTCTACAATATAGTTATAAATAACTTTGACTAATTGTGCAGATAACTAATTCTTTTTAAAAAAAATTCAGTAAAATCAAAAAGCACTTAAAATTATGTAAAAAATATTTTTGAGTTCTTCATCATTTAAAGCCTTATTAAGAATGTTTGCAAAACTAACAGAAACTATGCCAAGGCTTAAGTACCTACATCAAACTGTTTATGAATTAAACGGCCGTGACAGGCAATTCTAAAAGTAAATAATCGTACACTTTTCCTTTTAAGGTACGAAACCATAATTGTAGATAAAGTAAGAAAACAATTTACTTTTTAATTACCGCTTATTAGAAATAATTTGATGAATCTTTGTTTAGCGACAGAAACAAATAATTAACTTCTCTTTAGTAAATAAATATTTGATGAGCGCAATACCATTTTACCTGTAAAGTACACATAGTGTATATATTACAACTAATTAAAATGATTTATAATGCTTAAAAATGGCGAAGTGTTTATTATATATAAGGTATGCGTACACACTTAAGACCTCAAGATTTGTTTGTACCTTGAAAAAAAAACCAAAATTATGTAAAGAAGTTTAATAATTATTAATAAATTATTTTTTTATCAAAAATATTAAAATTCTTTATGAAAACAAAAAAGCGCTAAATTTTCAAAATATAACCTTTTTTTACATTACTATTTTCTGTCATGCACATATGTATAATTTATGTCAAAGTCGATAGTTCAGTGAACAAAATTATTTTTGTCAAATTCTGCAATAATAACATTCATTTTATATTTATTTCCTTATTTTTAACGGTACTTTTCCTGCTGCTTGCTTTGATGCTTTGTTTCTGCATTCAATTTATACGAACTTAGTAATAACAAATCAGTGATGAAATATTGGTTACATTTCATTCTTCCATTGTTTATGGTACTATGAATGTTTTAAGCTATACATTTGTTTCGTTCACCGCACCCTTAATATAATTGAGCATTTGGTTTTACGTAATCAATAATTTTTCGTCTGCCGAATAATCGTCCTGAAAATAAGCATTAAAATCAACTTTAAACTGCGAAACAATAATATTTTTAATAATTTTTTACTAAATATTCTAATCAATTATTAATTAATATTTATTAAAAGATGAGATTATGGAGAATTGTTTCAAAATTAAGCAAAGAGGTGGTTTTACAGTAAAGTATAATTATTTGTAAATTCATAAACCTAACATAGTATTATGAAATTATTTTTGCATATATAAACATAAAAAAATTTCTTCAAATCACGGAGATTCAATGGTATGAGCCACTATGGCTTATAAATATATGGAAATCATAATTCTTTAGAAATTATTAAAGATCGATTTTAAGTAAGAAGCTTTAATCGGGAAAGGCCGACGAGCAAAAGTCACAATTCTGTGGGTCGGTCAGATTCGACCGGCGACAATAAGACGAAGTTTTGTCCTTACAAGTTAGCCGCCGCCGGCAAGGGCTTTGCGTACATTTCGGAAATGTGTTTGGATGAAGCATCACGTGGCCTACTCAGTTTTATGCTCGCAAATCTTGTGGGCCATATGCGCCTCAATGCTTCGGCATAACTCGCATTGTAGCATTTTATACGCGAAAAGGCAAATAGATATCAAGGCGTATTAATGAATTGAACTTTACGGAGAGCGTATGTGCCACGTATAACACGCGTTCAGAGTTATATAATAGTAGGCTTAAATAACATTTATAACGTTGTAAGCATTTGTTTAGTTTATATAAAGATTAAAGTGGAATTCTAAATGTTACGTAAGTAGTGTATATAAGCATTGAAGTGTTTTTTTCGATGTTAAAATTAGACTTCGTTTGAAGGATTAAAAATATACAGATTTTTATTATGAAAATGAGTTTCAAAGCTATTTTGGGTGATCGATTTTCAAGCGGTCGGGCGATTGTTTGAAATAATACCGATCTCACGAATTTGTTTGGATTTTTTTGGGTTTTAAGTTATGTAAAATGAAAATGGGTAAAATAACCATATATTCTATATATTTGGACACATTATCCTTGCATTCTGAAACATTAAGTTATATAAATCTTACTTAATCATAAACAAAAAACTACACGAATCCACTGAGTTTTGCATATGACATTCGTAAATTTCTATCTATCTAAAATAACAAGAAAATATTTGGATTTCGACAGTATCAGTTTTTTTGCAGCCTAGTGCTCTGTTGTGTCTCTTGTTTTTTTTTGTAGATTGAGATATATAACCACTTTTTTAATAATTTTATCACTAATGAATAAAATACACGTTTATACAATAATAGGCACTTCTACACCGTTTCTAACCAGCGCTATATTTTTTCTATGAATATTTGCATTCGATTTCTCACCCGGTCGAAAGTAGGTGTTATTAGTTAGTAGGTTCATTATTTCAGCACATATGACGTCCGGTAAAAAAATAACTCTTACTGTCAGAAAACTCCTTCGTTTGAGCTACCTGCTTCATATGTAGGTTGAAATATTCATATATATATATATATATATATATATATATATATATATATATATATATATATATATATATATATATATATATATATATAATATTTGGGATAAAAGTACACATGATAATATAAATTTTCTTATATAAAAGACAATAAACGCGAAAAAATAGCGCGAGTCGACTTTTTACACTAGGCTCATGGAACTAGTTCGACGTCGGAGTTGCAAGTAAAAAACAAGTTATCTGTGTTCCAATATTTACCAACATCAAATATTCAGTTGAGCCGCAGGAAGACGAATGGGATAATAACCCTGACACGCTTTATTAAAATAGTTTTGGAATATTATGATTACTAATTAGTTTAGTTGTTTCGTTGTGGTGTTTCGTTTCAAAGCTCTCCATCCAGAAAAGGTGAACTCTACGAGGAGCTCGATTTCTAGTATTTTGCTATATTTTAGCTCGATTTCTAGTATTCCCTAGTATTTTACTACAAAATATAACTAGTATATTAGTATAAAATTTTTATTTAACAAACACTCCTTTGCTTATAATATAATTTCCCTTTGTCACAACATAATTTTCGCAGAAACTCTAGGAAATTCTGATATAAATTGAAAATCGTAATATGGATTACGCCGTTGTGTTACTTATAAGACGTTCTAACACTATTTTGAAATAAAGTTTGAAAATTCTAGAACATATGTAGAAACCGGATTATTTTTATTGAAAACAATTACGTCGGCAACCAAAATTTACACTGAAAGTGAATAAATGAGATTGGCCAATGATGGGATTATTGGCTATTCCTTTCTATTTGGAGTGGATAAATTGTAATTTCTTCAATACCATTCTTACGTTTTTTAATATGTTCATACAAATGTACACACGAACGCGCATAAAAAAAAGTGCAATGTCAGAAACCGCCTCATTCACTTTCATGGAAACGTCAATCGTTTATAACAATAT
This sequence comes from Druceiella hillmani, assembly GCA_039881145.1. Classification (NCBI taxonomy): domain Eukaryota; kingdom Metazoa; phylum Arthropoda; class Insecta; order Lepidoptera; family Hepialidae; genus Druceiella; species Druceiella hillmani. Next base: position 1,056,680 of record JAYKKI010000055.1, on the reverse strand, counting down.
TAAAATTAAATAAATATCTTGTTTTAAATTATTTAATTTATTTGAAACCTTGCATTTATTGATAGATGTCTTTGATGTTATGTATGTATGTACAATATATATATATATATATATATATATATATATATATATATATATATATATATATATATATATATATATATATATATATATATATCACACTACAGTAAATGTCTCATATTTGTCAATAAACCGGTTGAAAATGGTGAATTTACTTCAGCAAATATCAAATCAAGCATTTAAGCAGTTAGGTAAAGTTGCGTAAGCTACTATTATATTTACACCAATTTTGCGCGTCTTCCTTTAAACCAGGCCAATATGTTACCGCCATATCTATTTTTAACCAAGTTATGTAAGTTTGAAAATACTACGAGATAAACTGTAGCTTATGTGGGTGCGATCGCTTCTCCGAACCGGAAAGATTTTAAAAACGTTTTGACGTCAAAATAAAAATGGATATATGACTGGGCGATCCACATACATACTAGTTACAAATAAAGTTTAAGAAAATCTGAAACCTTTCTCTCATTACTTTCTAAGCTTTGTTAATTTTGGTAAAACTATTTTGTACTTCATATACACACAATATATAAGGTTTTGGTTAAAACTTTACCACATTTGTGGTGACACGGTACACCGACCGTAAGTTCGTATCATAACTTACACGGGTGTTCATAAAATGATAACGCAAACAAAAGCGTAATACTGTTTTTTTTGTATTTTAGGTAGATTTTTAGAATTCCACACCTCAAAACAAAATCACTTATTCTCCTGTCCTAATGTCAAAACCGTTTTACTCAAAAATGGGTTGACGCAAAAGAAAATATATATATATATATATATATATATATATATTTATATATACAGATACATATATACATATATATATATATATATATATATATATATATATATATATATATATATATATATATTTATATATACAGATACATATATACATATATATATATATATATATATATATATATATATGTATACATATGTTTGTGTGTGTGTGTGTAAATGAAGTCCGGGATACTTCATTAAAAACTTGAAATATTCTCTATGCTTGCGGCTTTCTGGTTTAGTAGACAAAATGTCAATTATTGTTCTGTTAAAGCTTAATATTCGAAGTCGAATAATTTATATGAAAACTTACATAATAAGTATAACGATTTGGGAAATAATACCTTCAGAAATTTTACCTGGAAAGAGTAACACTCTCTCCAGGTAAAATTTCTAGTTACAAGTTTTATAAAATAGTGTCATTTGGGAATAGTGGTTAATAAAAACCTCCCTCTTTTCAGAGCAACACAATATCGTTTTATTTCGCCACTCCCGATATTATATACGCAAAATTTATTAGAAAAACTATAACGATGATTCTAGCTCACGTAGTTGTGGGATATTTACAATAATATCCCTGTCCCTCAATTTTATTATATTTGATATTGATTAATATTTAGTGCTTGACTGGCTTTTAATTATTATCTGCTGATCAATTTAACATCTTGATCAATTTAATAAATTTAATATCTTTGTCGTTTTTAGGTTTAAAGAGAAAAACCATAAAGTTCACATCTGTCGTTCTGAATAGCGGTGGCGCTAGGGTTTTTTTATTTCCTGCTCTATTTATTTTTTCGCATTTTTAGTATGAACATTTTATATTTATTTCTCATTTTCTACAAACCCACGTGTTTTCACTTTACATACATACATGTGTGAGTGTTTGCGTACAAAATTTGCGATCAACGTTTAATACCACCTGTGTTCAAGTGAAGTAAGTACCCATTTTTTCTGTCGACATGTATATAAAAAGAAAAGTGAAGGAATTGACTATATAAATTCGTGTAAGTAATTTTCCTCAATTCTTCAAATAAATTAATTGAACACTTAGACATTTCGAATTTATTTTGCTCCACGATATATGATCTGATTCTTGTTTGAGTACTTGTTTATTTTCTATGTCGAGTGAAAAAGAATTACGTTAAACCCCATATAGTGCAAATTCCTGTGATCAAAACTGTTATACAATCTTGTAACATTCTAAAGATATGCGAATAAATTGGCCGCCAAATATGGACGTACGATCCGTCAAGTAATATAGTGTCTAATCCTCGGGACGTTCTTCTAACCTTCTGCAATCGGTTCATTTCATCATTAGTAAAAATTCGTGTTTGCAATAACTTCAGTGTCGATTTATAACTCCATGATGTAAAATCTGTATGTGAACTTTATTAAGATTTTTGTTTACACTTTAATATATTACTTGACTGTACAACTATTTCATTTTATTATTGTCAGAATAGATATGTAATGAAAATTACTTATTTCAATGCGATCTCCAACAGATCTGTGTTAGTCACGTCTCCATTATGTAAGAAGTAGTAGACCTATATTGGTCACGTCCCCGATGTAAAGTAAAGGAATTTTCGATTAACAAATTAAACTTGTGATTTGAATCGAATTCATCCCCGGGGTAATAAGCAAGTTGTGAGTATCACCACAAACATTACAAGCATTCCCTTTAGAGAAACATTACTTACGATTTGATTGTCCCAGTGTAAATACAAGCCAAAATTGTCAGAGCATATCCCACGCAACAAGGTAACTGGTTACTTATTTGCCTTTACTTTCTGTCTTTTGATCTTATGTCATTAATAATTTAGTAAAAGCATCTACATTATTATTTTATTTCAGACTATTTCCAAAATAAATTCTTACTTAAGAATAGCGTATTTAATATGTTTATACATGGAATATTTACCTTGCTCCTCTACTTCTTAGTACCTTTCGAATCTTCAAGTGGACTATATTAAGATTTTTATTTACACTTTAGTATATTACCTGCCTGAATTAACAATATTATTTTATTATGGTAAAAATGAACGTACAATAAAAATTACTTATTTCCATGCGATCTCCAATAGATTTATATAGGTCACGTCCCCAATGTAAAGGAAAGCAATTTACGATTAACAAATTAAACTCTTGATTTGAATCGAATCCACCCCCGGACTAACAGACAAGTTGCGAGTATCACTACAAACATTAGGAGCGTTCTCTTCAGAGAAACTTTGTTTACGATCTGATTGTCCCAGTGTATCTACACAACGCAAAATTTTCAGAGCGTATCCCGCGCAATAGAGGCAAATATTTACGTATATGCTTTTCGCTTTTTGACCGCATGACATTATTAAATAATGCCATAAACAATATTATTTTATTTCAGATTATTTCCCAAACCATTCTTATGTGTAAGTACACCTCGACTAATATGCATTTGCCTTGCTCCTCTACTAAAATACATTCACAAGTTGGTCTTGTATTCATTACTTTGTTGTCCACAGAAAAGTGTACTTGCTTTCTCTTAAAAAAATTAATTATTTACGTTCGAAATATCTAGTCGCCTTCCATCTTTACTTTGCTAGTAACTTTCTAAAATGCTTTTCTATTATGCAGCACTACGTGACATATAATTGGATATATTTCACATAAAGTACATCTTCAGTATTATACCTTTTGTATTTCTAATAATGGTAGCAGCAAAGAATTACTAAAAACTTTGCTTAAATCTCAGTATTTTATTTCATGAAAACTCTTTAAAAATGAATCACCTTATATTCGTAACCAATGGAAAATACGTATTTCAACAAAGTACATATTTCAAACAATGTCGCGATCAGATAGTTGAACATCTGAGTACAATGGATTATTGGAAGGTGATAGTGTAATTCGGTTATATAGATAGGCAATGAAAAAAGACGGTTTCTACATGAACACAGGAAGCGGGGACAATACGATGTATTACGATGTGTAGAAAAAAATGCTAACCCGGAAGAATTTCGAATCTACCCTTGCATTCTTGTTTGCGTATTAAATATTTCGTATACATAGAACGGATCTTCGAAGTAAAAAAAAACTCTGTGACCTAAATAAAATACTATATAGCTAGAGAATATTTCATTTTCTTGATTAGAATCAAGGTTTTTCTTGTTGCTTTAGGAGAGTTTAAGTATTCGTTAAAAATAAAGCTTAATAATATTTATATTCACAAATTAAATTTTAATATACGTAAGTGGATATTCGATTTGGTTCTAGTTTTGAGTATGTTTCCCATATTCTTGATCTCAGCATATTTATGGATAGTTGCTCTTTACAAAATAATGCAAGGTTAAAAGTAAGGGTTATGATTTTTGCAGTCTACGTTTGTGGTTAGTGAGATAAATACAATCCATACTATGACCAAACTACTTATAATTCAATATTTGCAAATATATCTGAACCATAACTAATTGAACGACTTTACATCAAAATTATAAAAAAATTACGTTACTGCTAGGCTTTTAACTTAATTTTATTGAAGAACTACATTTATCATACCAAATCTTGTAGTTCTTCTGAAATAAATAATATTTTGCAATAATATTTTTGCACCTTATATAACAATATAAATCAATATATTTGCGTGGTGGGAAATAATATTCTATCGTATAATTTTTTTGTGGTTTTACACTAATATGCTTAACATATTTCCACTAAATTATAATTGAAGGAAATATTTTATTGAGAAGAAAAAGGAAAAAAAATCGAACAGATTTATAAAAAAATGTAAAAAAATTTTATCCACGTATATTTCTAAATAACATATGCCTCTTCTAAGTATGGTAATAAAGTAAAACGAAAAAAATATAACATAGTTTTGGCGAAGATGTTCTATATTTTGACTTAAAATATTTAGAAATTCGACGATCTTAGAATTCGACGATAACGAACACAAATAATTCTGAAAATTATCTCGTTCTTCAAAATGATTACACATCGATGTACCTTCATCATTTCGGCTCCGGGTTTTCTCAAATAGTTAGTTTCTAACTTACTTAACTACTCTGAAGCATTTTAATACTACTTATTTAAGAGCCAAGTGTTTAGAAAAATAACGACTTTCCATTTTCCTTTAAGATTCTTAATCCCATTACTACATAACAACATTCAAATGCGCTTACTTTGTAATACATTATAATACCGTGACACTGCACTTGGATGTGGAATAAAATTTTTAACCTAGAAAGACTTTTCTCTTAACCACTTATTTTAATCATTGCATTAGATTTATATTTCTACTTTAACTGCTTAGTAAAACATTGTCCCTGTTTCTAAGAGACAAATTAAACAAAAACGAGTCCTTTTCAAAATTTTTATAAAACTTTAAAATATAAATAATAATTAACAAAAGAGAAAAATATGCATAAATTCAAACTGAACATAAAACTAACTATGAAAAGTGAACTACTAAGCAGCTCCAAAATCGCATTCCTAAAGCAGTCAGTGGATCAGAAAATAAAATATTAACATCTGACGTCTCTCGCAATACCTGGTTAATTAGTATAATTCTGGTAGTTATTTAATTAAATTCAGTTACTATTTTACATTCGTCAGTAAAATAATTTGAAAATGTAGGTTACACATAGTTACTATGATCGATTTTACGATATTTGTGTCGGCACATGGCTAAGTAGTTGATAATGTAAATGTTAATATAAAAACTGTTTATATAAAATTAACTGATTATAATCTAATGTACAGAGGAGATATAAACAAAAAGAATATTCTTTGTCATCATGAAATGGAGCACACAAAAAATGAAATATCTTCTTCATTTAAAAATTCATATACGTAATGATTTACAATGTAATACCATTAGAAGCTGTAACGATATCTACTTGGCATTAAACTGTGTAATTTGGCATAACAATGCGACGGTTCTATTGCAGGAGCGTAGACATGAAATCGATATTCATTACCTTATTACCTTTACACAAATCGTAATAGCTCATAAATATGGTGATGAAAAAATGGTGAGGTGATTTGACGACACAACCAATACCCCTACAATTTCTTATGAATCATACTAACATACACTAAGTAACCTAATATCAGAACATAATAATATACTCAAAAATATGAAGGACTCACTGATTTTCCAATTTAAATGAAACATAACGATTATTATATCAATACAATCACCTTTCTAGACATCGTAATAGCTCATCAACACGTCGCTAATAAGGCGGTGATGTGACTTGTCAATACAGCCAATACCAATACAATTTCGTATCAGTACATATCAACACAAACATTATGTAACACAACATTGATAAGGATATCATATTATAACAAAAAATATGAAAGTCCGATATATCTCATAAATTACAATACCTAAATTTAATGATTATTAAAATAGTTTAATCAACTTAAAAAACAATGTAATAAATCATAAACATGTCACCAAATGACAGTGACGTGATTTGTCGATACAGCCAATATCTACCTCAATTTTGAATCAGCATATACATAACACATCTTTCGTAAAGGTACATGTTATAATTAATCTGTTGATGAACATTTATGCTTATGAAAATCGCGTTCTTCCATTAAGGAAAATAGAGCAAAGGTATAAAATTGTTCATTGGATGAAAACTCATCATCAAACAAAATTAAAGAGTCCCTCAAAACTACAATAAATTAATAGAAATGATTGGATCTGTAAAAACTTACCAGATATATGTATACATTTATAATAAGCAAATATTAAACATTTTTGCTATAAGAGTAAAATTTTAGTGATCTCCATTTGAGATCTTCTTAAAAATGTCGAGTCTAATATTTAATATTTACGATTCTACATAGATTAATTAGCCAAAGTTGCGTTTCTTTGCTTGTGTTTATGCTAATTACCCAAACTTTCAATATTAAATAAATTGGATTTAAATATTAGTATCACGTCTGTTTTCGTATAGCGTTACCGTTTTATATATATTCAATCTAAAAGTTAAGAAAAGGTATGTAAGGCTTTTGCTGAAAATAAGTAAAACCTAATATATTTATGAAACTGTTGGTAATAAATAGTATTCGCAAAAAAGTACACATCGCCGATGAAACGAGAGTGACTTAATTTATGAAGCAGCCTATAAAGAACGAGAAATTGTAACCTTAACACCCAATCTTGTATTTGGCACGATACATCAGAAGAATGTAACAAAGACATGCCACACGTGCTGGATAAATTTGAGAAATATTTATAGATGGCGATCGATTACAACCTACAATGCCTTAGATTATGTAATATAAAGGCTGCAATAAAGATTGGTGCCAAGTAAAGCATGTCTGCAAAAAATTGTTTAACATGCACGTATATTTTATACAAATTGTTTAACATGCACGTATATTTTACACAAATTGTTTAACATGCACGTATATTTTACACAAATTGTTTAACATGCACGTATATTTTACACAAATTGTTTAACATGCACATATATTTTACACAAATTGTTACAAAATTTAATAGATCCAACTACTGTACCTGGCGAGTCTGTAAATATTTTCTGTGTTAAAATATTTAATCAATGAAAACGTTACATAAATAATACCGTCATTTATGAACGCTCGAAGCATTTTAATTATTATTCTATAAGAGGGTTCACACTTTTTTGGTTAATGTCAGTTATTTATTTGAATGATACGACTAACTAATAAGATACCTAATAAATAACTTAAAACTTTGTGGCGGAAATTATCTTTTTGACCTTACATACAGATTTCTGAAAAATAAGCTTTACACTTAATCTAATTAAAATGGTGGAAATGTTCCGTATGGATACAGATGTAAAAATGTACATACATAAAATGGTGGTTTTGTCCTTTTTGTGTTATTAATATTTCAACGATGATTATTCAAAGCGCAATAGAATATACATAGAACGAGGAATAATAAGAAATATGGCCAAATGCCCGTTTGGTTAGTGCATTGAGGATTTCCATGCATAATTTTAAGCGAAATTACTTTAATTATAATGAATCGTTAATAATATGGATTTTCTAGTGCAATACGTAATAATATCCGCTGTAATTAAGTGTGTGGGACATACATAATATGTACAATATCGTGAATATGTCAAAAATGATTACGTCAATAATCACCGTTATAGTTTTCCTTCTATCTTTGCGTGGATTTCTAAGAATCCCGTTTCTATCATAATTTCAGATTCAGTAGTTTTGGAAATAATTTTTGCCCATTTTTCAGTATATCTTGATAAAATATATTACTAAAATGGTCATACCTTACATTGTACATGGAGATTTAAAAATTGTTCTTCGTGTACTTAACTTACCCTCTTCCCTATAATTATTATACTGCTGTATGAAATCGCAAATTATACTCTGTGTATTATACTCTATTGCTGTACTAAATCGCAAATTATACTTATTGTATTATACTCTATTGCTGTACTAAATCGCAAATTATACTTATTGTATTATACTCTATTGCTGTACTAAATCGCAAACTATACTTATTGTATTATACTCTATTGCTGTACTAAATCGCGTTCAGAGATTTTTGAAAAATAACGGTTTTTACAGACGAAAAGGCGGACACGTAAATTATGCTCGTAGAGGTGCCATTTTAATTTTTAGGTACTTCGTTATTGGTTTCTATTTACTAAATGTGTATTTTATAGGAGAATGAATTATAAAGTAAAATTTGTAGTAAAACTTGTGTCAATTGTATTATAAACCATATAAAATCGAAGTATTATCGTATTCAATTACAAAAAAATTAACTACGTGCGTTTACTTATTCAATTTACACCTTCCGCATTTAGAAGAAGAAATTATTTCTAGAATATCATATTGATATAGAACATTTCTGATTGCCGTAGAATTTACTTCTACCTTCATTTAAAACAAAGTAATTATAAGAAGGAAATTTTAATAAATTCCATACGGTTACAAAAATCTGAGTCGAATCTTATTATTGTTATTAGTTGACAGTGCCTCATTCCTCATAAACCTTAAATTATACAATGGGTTAGTTTAAAATAAATTAATTCTTTGTGGTATTCAGACATGCAAGTTAGGGGTCGAAAAAGGTATTTTTTTCTACTCAGGCTTGTAAGATATCGTAGAAAAGAACTATTTGAGTATATTACAAACATATTTTTAAAATTTTTAATTTATATATAATAACTTAGAGGCCACCGAAATACACATAAGCATTTATATTATCTAATATACATTAAAAATATCTTGAATTTAGCATCCTAGGTTACTCTCAGTCGCTGAGGACGGATCGGTAAAATGTCTTTATTTCATTCATGTTCATATCTTTTACAACGTTAGACGTAGACAATATCTGAATCTCATATTAAGATGTAAGTCAATATAGGAAGTGAATCGTGGATTCGAAAACTTTTTATAAATGTAAAATAATATCAATCGCGGTTTCTTCCGCACAAAGGAACGTAAGCGATGAAGCAAGAAAAAATCAGAAAACACTTGCAAATTATGTTTAGTTTTTCAAAATATAACACCTCCATCAATGTTTTAAATTCTATCTACTATATACTAAATGCATTAAACTACTAATACTAGGATATTAAATAGTTCTACCACTTTTTCTATCCTTTATATCTGAAATTATCATAAGCTATAACTAATAATATCTTGATTAGTTTGTTTCAGAAAATCCCAAACTGTTTTTGATCTAAAGTGTATTCTCGTTATTATTTCGATAAGCCTTGTCGTGGTAAAAATGTTAAAATTTTTCTAGTCTAATAGAAGATAAAGCATTTTAATATATTTTTAAACAGATTATTTATTCCTGAGAAGATTTATTAAAAGTGTTTTTAACTTTTAAAGGGTTTTCTTTTTAAATTTGTCCAAAGACTAATGAGAGTAAAAGATCTTTAAACTATATGAAAAGGCATGAACTTTATTTGATCCAGAGGTTTGATACATTGATTAATATATTAAAGTCTCGTTGCATTCAACATGTAAATTTCATATCGTTGCTGATACAAACCAAAGTGAGTAAATACAATTATTTGGATTGGGGGAAATGTATAAATTTAGGAGTGTTTTCCTACAACATTTCTAAGGAATAGTGATAGTGGCCCATATATAAAATATTGAAAAATTTGTTTGATACAGAATTTTTAATAGTTGGTTCTTACCTCGTTACTCTAAAGATATACATTTCTTCTCGATCCAAAAGAAGCAAGACACTCTGAAACGTAATAACTAATTACTGTGATCAAATAAAATGTTGCATAATTTTGTATATATTTTGAATAAGGTCTAAAGAATATTGAAAATGGAAAAATTTGCATACTAGCAGAAAGTACACGAATTGTTTCTCTGAGTGGCAAATTGAATATTTAAATGAAATTATGAAATTAGTTGAAATCAATTTGAACAGAATTGAATTAATATTAATCCAACGCTTTCAGAATAAAGTTTTAAAATGTACTATCAATTCGATTTAAAACATTTTTAGCAGTATTCTTCATCATGAAAAAAAAAAATTTTAAAAAATGTAAAAAACGTTAAGACCGATATAGTTGCAGACGTTATCGCTAAGTTCGTCAACCCTCATTTTAAGATACTCCAAAACTACATTATTATCAATGAGTCTAGACTTCTCAATGTGCGTAATATCACTTAGATCACTGAAGAGGAAGAAACCATTAGAACTCGTTATATAATACAATATTAAGCGATTCTGTAGAAATGTCTTATTTGTCTAAAGTATTTCGTATAGATGCATAGTAATCGTTAGTATTATGAGCTTGTTTTAAATGTAATTGAGTTCTAAGTAACTAATGAGATACAGCAATAGAGTATAATACAACCTTCGTAGGTGAAGAGTTGGGGCTGAAAACTAATAACTTTCCAGGGACACGATGCATACGTCAATTGCGCGCTGCCAATTAAATGTCTCCCCTCTATAACAGTGCATGTTCAGTAGTAAGTTCTATACGTTTCTCCATTGGCATGACTTAACTCGTAACGTTCGGAACAGCAAGGACTGGCCAGAGTCTTTCCAATTTTTATACGATCTATTTTTGTAGAATATACACGTTTATTAAATAACGAATGTTCTATTTTTTCCGACTCTGGTCTACGTTGCATGCAAGGCCAGATTTTTTCTAAGAAAATGATTAAAACCAGTGTGCGATCACTAACTTCATTAGATCTCTCTGTCCCTCTTTCTCTCTCTCTCTCTCTTTCTCTCTATCCATTAAATCTCTTGTCACCTTATAATATAAGTTATTTTAAAATTCCGCCAAAAACTATTTACACATTGTTCGGAATGGTACAAATACGTCAGAATATTTCAGAATTTTTAGTATGTATTAAGTAAAATCATCGCCAACGAGATAATGACAACTGTTTATGATCCCGAACGTAATATATCTGCCCTCTTTTAGTTGGATTAAGAGAGAATAGGAGCGTTTTATTCGAATAATTTGATAGGAATGAATGGCATAGGGCATTTTTTCAATCGGATAATACCGCTAAACACATGGAAAATGGTACGGAAATTGGACAGATATGTTAATAACATAGAATGTATTAAAACAATGGAGATTTTACAAACTCCATTGTTTTAATATATATTTTATTTTATATATATTTAATATATATTTAATTAGAAATCAAAAGATAAATATTCGCTTTAGACAAAGGCACATAAATATATTTAAGGGTACATAGTCTTTATTTTACTACTTAGAAATATTTTTGTTCACTTACTTAATATATTTCCTAATAAATATTTTAAGGCGTAAAAACATGGCGAATTTCTAAAAAAAAAATATAATATTTAGAATCGTTGCTCCAACTTTCCAATAAATTTAATTTCTAGTAACGTTGTTCCTTTTGAATTTTTACTATAACAGACTATTTTCAGTAATATTTCTAGTAATATCTGAAATAATATTCTGAGATAAATTTTGCTATTTCTGTTGATACTCCTCACTATATACGAAAATAAAAGTATTGTTTCATGTTCCTCTACCATATTTTGCTTTAAAGATAGTTTAGTGTTTACTTTTGGTAAGAATATAAGTTAACATGCCTTTTAATACATTAAGATTCAACCCTAAAACATTTTGGTCTAAAAGAAGAGAACGGTAATTAAACCAATATTATCCATTGACAACATTTTACTTGCTTTTCATTCAATGTGCCATTTTTGTGGCTGCTTTATTAAGATTGCAGCCATATTTATCAACAGTTTTGAAAATTTTTATTTTTTCATCCATTTTATTGCTTTGAAGGAAGTTAGTTTAATGTGTATGAAATAACTAATAATTTTTAGGCATTCTCTTGACATTTATTTACTGTCTATCGTGAATTTTAGCAACAAAATAAAATTAACTTTGTGTGTCAGTGGCGTAAACTCTCTGAAACAAAACATAATTACTGCTTCAAAATAGTTTTTCTTTTTAATAAAAGATTAAATGGGAAATATAAATTTAATCACAAATATGCTATAATTCCGATCTTTGATCGTGATTTCATTTTCCGTGGTCAAGTGGAAAAGTGTCTTCAAATAAGTAAAATTTCAAGCTGGAAATATCAACATAACGGCCGAAAGGGTTTGCCGAGTTGCTGTTAAACAATAAATTTAGAACGTGAATATTTAGACGTCGCAACTTGTTCTTCACAGAACCGAGTGTTCTTCACAGAACTGTTTCCAAGCTATTGAACGTCAAGGCTTATTTGGCACGTACTCGTCAAGGTCTATTTCGCACGTCCTTTGGTTGTCTTCAGAAAAAAATTTATATAAGAACGAAACAAATTAGCTTTTATAATCAAACAATTTGGAGTTGGCGGTCAGAATTTTTGCAATCTTGAAATATTTAACAGTCGGTTTTTGTAAAAAACCCAAATTGTCACGTTTATGAACCGACATCTATGCCAAAATGATCAAATTATTTATGTAAGATTATTCTTCTAAAATAGGAAAAGATATTGATATAATATTTGCATTATATTTTTTATTCTGTCATAATTAGCCCAATCAACGGAGCAAAAAAGTTGCAAAAAAAAAAACATTAAAATCCTAAGGCGACGTTTCGATCGAGATTTTTTGGTGGGTTCATTATGAATTAAAACGAAGTCGGCGCAGTGCTGGGATGTATTTCAGTTTGATGGACTTTTTTTTCAAATATCTCGAGAACGGCAAGTTTTGTAAAAAAAAGATGCAAATTGCTGTACATTTTTTAAGTTACGAAATTAAATATCTTTTTAAATAATGGACAAGGATATGATCGGCAGGATCGCCAATCAGAGTTGGGATTTAATTTAAAATAATTTATTGTGTATGATATAACAGCTGGTGATTGAAAATCTTTCAAGAATTGCGCGATAGTTACTACCAAGGATCGTACATAATTTATTTTTACCGTCTGTAGTAAGACGAGCCATTATAGATTGTCAATTTAGAAAATGAGTGTCATAAATTAGTTAAAAAATTCCCACAACAACCCTTGTAGTCATATATATTTTTAAAACAATTATATTTTGGCCATGATGGTCCAAAAATAATGGGAAATATTTGCCTTTTCGTCAACCATTTTATTACTACGTAACCTTAACATGGTAGTTAAATATAATGCAGCTGTCATGTAAATATTTTCATAATCGAAGCCATTATTTATACACATATTAATTTTTTCGTGTAATCAATTTTTGCAATTATTATAGATATCATTTACCTATACTTAAATATTTTGGAACTTTTAAAAACAGAAGTAGTTCAAGAAACGAAGCTTGCCCGATCAGATTGAAAGATTGGTATTAATAAATCAGATGTCCATAATAATATTCACCTCATATAATTTATGGATGCGCGATTGTCTTATAAATTAATTCAGAGGATCATCAAATACAATTTTAATTTTAACGTATGCAAGTGCCCTCTAAAAACTTAATTTTCTCAATAAGCGAGTTCAAGTCACGGGTCTGTTTCCAAGTTTATGGACCTCGACTTCTTCTCATTGTAGAATCATATTAGTGAATCCTTATGATTGTATAAGGGGCAGAATGACATGATTAATGAAGAATTGTTTAACCTTCATAAACCATGAGAAATCCTTCTGGGGGTATAGGTTCTTCTTTGTTCCTGATAATGAATAAATTTTCTTGCCTCACGTGATTAATTTATTAAATATTCATTATATGAATATTATTTATAAGAAATTTTTTTTTTTTTAAATCTCGGTCCTTCATTGAAATATTTTCCAAAATGTTTCTTTCCCTAAATTAACCATGCAGGTATGTGAATGTAAGTTCTTAACAAAATTACTTTCATAGAGTTAGCAGAAACTTTAAAAAAATTAACGATTATTACGACAATAAAATCTTGCGTTAGTATTTTATACAAGTACCTAATGAATCATTTTGTACTTGTGTTTATTAGTTATTCCACTGTAAGATGTAGCAAACCAAATGAATTTAAAACAAAGGCCAGAAACAACGCATTTTAAATGTGATTTTCTTGGTACTGTATTGAAAATATACCTGTATTAATTTAATTATATGAATAACAATATAGTTTACGTTTACCGAAACTTTTTTAAATTCCTTGAGGTGAAATGGTAAATGTAATTTACCATTTCAATGTTAAATGTGAATTAAAAAAGTTACATTATGGTTCAAAAATTATTAAATGTCAAACATGAAACGTCACAATAATGATAATAGTTTTATTAAAAATAAATATAATTGCAAAATATTTATCACCTAATGTTTCCTACACTGTATAATATGCTTATATAATATATAGTACGGCTGTCAAAGTAATAAGTGCTCCTCGTGAATTGAAGTTAAAACTCACATTTTTTAAAAATTTTAATTCATTATTTTGGTTCCAAAAATAAGCAGCAGTGTTTTCTAGTCAACCTTTATGTGATTGCAGAAATAACATTGTATTTATTTCACCGTATTAACTAACATTAGCTTCTAAATTGTATATAGATAATTTGGAAATTAATTATAATTTAATCTAACAAATAAATAGCCCATAAATTTTAGCACCGATGAAATATTGAATAATCCTTACTGGAATAAAAGTAATAAGAATTGGCTGCTAGTCCAAACGACGCCGAATCGGTCAAATGGAATTAATCGATATCAAATGTTTTCACAAGAAGCTATCGGGGAAACGCGGATCTGGATTTTTGCATGGAAGCCTAACAAAATTGTAATAATTGAAAAATACAATTTGAGAGGTCTAAGAGAAAGGATAAAAAATGTCAATAGATAATAATATATGCATATATATATATATATATATATATATATATATATATATATATATATATATATATATATATGTATATATGTATATATGTTTGTACATGAATAGTATATAAATATTTTTAAAGGCTATGAGGAGCATCACTTTGAAACTTTTTATTAGAAAACGAAGATATGTAAGGAATATAGTTGGTGTAAGTTGAGAAAAATTTAATTTCATAAATATTAATCGACACAAAGATATCTAGAAAATTGAATTGAAACATTATGTTTCCGTTAAACAGTATGCTTACATATGCAATCGAAGATTCCACAGCTTTTTAAGAATAAAAATTTTACATATATCGTTATCTATTTTTCCACGTATCTCTAATGATTTTAGGGTCATCTCAGGCAACAAAAACAAACTTTTAACAATTTGTGAAAAAAAAACTAATTTTGATGCAAAAGAATTTTAAAAAAAGAAGTCAATTTCACATTGCCGAATCTATAGCACTGTCTGAGTCGTCGGTATTTTAAATGAACTTCAAAAAGGATAATTTTGCCTACGTCCCGAATATTATTTTATTATTTTTATATATGCACTAGTAACGTTTTACTGAGCTGATCTATTTTGATTTTCTTTTTAAATAATAGAACTTACTTTCCAGGTGCTCCGATTAAATTATGGTCAGGAATTTACATTGTACCCGTTGCATTGTATAGATTCGCTTCGACTTGCCTTGATGAGTAGTTTGGTTACAAATGATGACCAAAAGGCAACGACTAGGAAGGTTTGACGATGAAAGCGGCTAATAAAACCTTCATAAAAAATTATATAGATAATTGTCAATTAAAAAGATTTTAGACTTTACAAAATTTCTTAAGTCCCCAGTTTTGAACCAGTAAAGTTATTACGAGTTCAAGTTATAAAATTAATAAATGAAATATATAATGAAAGTTATGTAAAAAATATATTGATAGATTACTTGATAGGTAAACCTCATAGTACGAAGGTTTTTCTGCTATAAATAAAATGTCATTACAAATCAACGTAAACGTTTAATAAAATCTTCGTGTAAATTTCAACAGATAATTTCCAATTAAAAAAATAGCCGCGATGAAGTATCAGGATATAGCTAAATGTGGTTGAAAGAAGAAAGTATGTTTTGTTTCAATTGTATATTACATTTACTATAAATATATGTGCGGATTAAGTGCGGATATATAAATAAATTAAATAAATATGTTGTTAAATATATATGTTGTAATGGATGAAGTACACGCAAAATTAGCAATACATCAATCATGAAAATATAAATCAACGATATTTTGACAGTTTCCTTTTAACGCACATAACTTATAAACAGCTGATACTAGCAGTAAAAGTAACACTTTTGCGGTTGTGTACACTTCTTGTCTTATTCTGTCGTGTTCATCTATATTTTTCGGCCGTCAGTTAACTATTTTCGGTCCTTTTTGCAATAGTTTCGCATGTTACTACTAAATGTTGCAATACATAAAAAAACGTTGCATGAAATATTCGGTTTACCTATGACAATAATGGTTTTTTATTTCCTGTATGATTATTATGAATAATACCGATATATTTATGCTAAATTTCCAGTTGGTATAGTACCCTGATTTTAACATTGAAAGGAAAGTCCTCTTCTTTATCGACGCTTGTGAAAATAAATTCTTCTTGTTTTCCTTGGTTTGTATGCTTCTATTGACGTTTTCAAAATATTACTAATGTAAAAATATTATTAATGCAATAAATGTTTTCTACACTTTCCCATTGCCATTTTCTTCATAGTAGAAAACCTCGATTTCCAGAAAAATATGTTATGTTTCATTCAATTACATCGTAGTTTACTTTATACTATTTCTCTCATAAATGAATAAATAAAGCCGCGATAACGTAAGTCTTTTTGTTTATGTACAATGTAGATACAATCTAAATAACAAACGAATCATTAGATAATTCCTAACATAATTTAAATAATGAACAATGCGCTGATTAAATTACATTTTTCCATTTAAGGAATTTATTTTGGCTTTTTATTTAACGAATTGACGACTCTAATAAAGAACACATCATCTATGTCGATTACAAATGAAAATTATTATACGTTAATTATTTATAACTAATGTGTGGTTCCAATATTTTTACTAGATAATTACTGCAATTAAAAGAAATATTGGAAACTGTCCTGAGATTTATGAAAATATAAAAACTTGAGACCATGAATTTGTTGGATTATTTAAACACAACAGGCGATTTCACAAGGCAGGTCATTAAAACGTATCATTAGGTTTTGTTTATGATACAAATTGTCAATATTTTCTAAGCATGAATACAATCATGTTCTATATTACATGTTACTTATCCACATCAGACCGTTGAAAAACCTGTAACGCTTTCCAAACGCAATATATGTCTACCCCCTTTCAAGCAAAATAAAATTTAACATGAACATCTATGATATAAAAACATCTATGTACAAAAAACATATTGCCAATGTAATATTACCATAGCTCTAGTATTTTCAGCGCTGCTGGCTACCGCGATATTAATTAAATTTGGATAATATTAAAGTGAAAATGAATGAGTCAACCCAAAATTTGTGACAGACCACATTTAAATTTCCAAATTCTTTAATATAAATAAAATAGATTCTTAAGTACTTCACATAATACATTTAAGTTTTGCCTCTAAAATAAGTTTTCCTAGAAATACATGACGATTTTTCAGTTTAATCACGAATACACTATCAGATAAGAAATTAGAAAATAAAGGATTGAATTTCTGAGAAAACAGAAGATAATTTCTTTTCTTTAGTTGGGCCCAATCAAAAAAAGAAATTACCTTTGGTTATCTTCGGTTAACACAATTAAGAAAAGAAATTATATTCGGCTTTTTGTGTGAATGAAGGAAAAATTTTATACTGTTATCAAATCAAACTTATTTTTAGAAAGTTTGGTTTGATAATCAAACTTATTTTTAGAAAGTTTGGTTTGATAACCAAACTTATTTTTAGAAAGTTTGGTTTGATAATCAAACTTATTTTTAGAAAGTTTGGTTTGATAATCAAACTTATTTTTAGAAAGTTTGGTTTGATAATCAAACTTATTTTTAGAAAGTTTGGTTTGATAATCAAACTTATTTTTAGAAAGTTTGGTTTGATATTCAAACTTATTTTTAGAAAGTTTGGTTTGATATTCAAACTTATTTTTAGAAAGTTTCATTTGATACACCCTTATCAAATTAAACATTCTATTTGCAGTTAAATTTATTCGAAACTATTTGAATTATGAAGGTAAATAGATGGCAGAGTAATTAAGTTTGACTAATACTGGACTATTTTTCTAATAATGAGAACCCAAGAGGTATTTAGAAACAAGTTTTACGTAAAAAGGTTTCGAGCGTATGTCAATTGAATGGAGGAATATATTGATATTGTAAAGGATTATTAGGATTTCAGGTTTATATTAGGAAAATATTTCTAAAAATATTACTGAAAGTATCAACAGAAAGCACATTATACAATAAAAATTATTATTTTTAAACAATTAAATAGAATTACCATGTATTTTTCAATTTCTGAATTTCTATACGTGTAAATCTATAAATTAGTTTAAAGTGGGGTCACATAAAATACTAGTATAATAATGATAAAAAGGCTCATAGTGAATGATATAATTATAAATATATAAAATGTTACACTATATCACTAAATACCATCACCATTAAAACTTTTTCAATTTGCAGCCTTTTGTGGTTACCACGGCCAGTTTTCTTTAACATATTAACTTTATATTTTTTCAATATAGCATGTATCCTTACATTAATGTTTAATGAAAAACGTATATATTATACATTCAGATGAATATCTACTTAAAAGTAAGTTTATTTGAAGCGTGTTTCTGTAAAAGAACGTAAACATGTGTTCGTTGAAATTGCAAATTTGACAGCATTTTTTTTAGAAGCGGGTGAGAATATTTACACAGTTATTTGAGATATTCTTTTTAGTTTTGTGCAGACACAACTGTATAAGTAATGGGTACGTTCCTTGTTTCATCCTCTATAACTAATGCAGCAAACGAATATGAAAAACAAGTACAATTATATTTGATAATTTATCGAGTAATATTCACCAACCATATTGCGAATTGCAGCCTTCAAATCATTAAATATATACCCGAGTTACTTTATAATATATTATAGCAACTAAATGCATGAATACAATTTACTAACTTTACGCATGAAAATATATTTTTCTCGAAGGTCGTCTTTCTATGTGGCTAATATCTTTAATTTAACGCTGATAGATATTTAAAATACTAAAATAATCTTTATTGTTGTTATATATTACGAATGTTAATATGCAATTTAATATATTAAAAATAAATATTTATGATATAGCCCAAAATTCTGCTGCTTATCAGTGCAGAACGAACTATATATCTTTCAATTAGTGATTGAGTTTTTACTACTATTATGTGTAAATTGGTAGTTTAGTATTGCAAGCTAATAAAAGTAAGAGATTCCAAAAAATTAAGAAAGTACGTTCTGCTGAATGTACAGTAGTCAGCGTCATTAATTTGAGACTTCTGCTAAAATTTTGGCTAACCAATAGACATAGAGAATACGACAAATTTCATTCCTTCATTTAAAAATAAAGACAATCTTTGGTTATCACCAAAAACAGAGTGTAATATATTTGGATTATTTAATAGACCTATTTTCCGATGACGTTTGTCATAGAACATGTATTAAATATTATGTCATATAAATTCTTATTAAAACAGTGGACAAAAATATAATGCATATTTTGTTTAGAGTTTCATACTTAATAAAATACCACAAAACGTTTAAAATCACAGGCGGGTTTACAACTTCAAAAAGTGACTAAGTGTTTTAAATGTATTTTAAAAACACTTGCCGTAGAAGTGTCACAATTTTATAAACATATGTACGTGAAATAAAAAGCGCAAAAGAACCTAAGCATAACCGCACATAAGCTATAACTTCTTAAATATTCTAAGAGTTGAATTGTACTTTTCTCTGCTTAATTGAGACTAGTATAAATAGAAAGTACTTGTCTAATAATTTAATGATTTGGTTTTTAAAATGAACAATTAATATCGACGAATTAACCCGACCGCTGTTACTAGGAAGTTTTAATGAGACAGTCATTAAACATGTTCTACCTGTCGGATACACCAAAACTTCATAAAATTATAAATTGAGAATAAAGGTACACGCATTAGTTTATGACACTTCTGCAGACGGTAAAAGACACATAAGTTATTTTAGGTTTATTTTTTTTCATAGACACACTCCAGCATAAATAACTCTAAAGTTTTAGGCAATACCTTCATCATCTTGTTTACTCATATTGTCTTTTCTTACGTAAAAATATTTCTTTGCATATTTTTAACTTGAGTTTCAATTCAAATCTGCATCCATATCGGCGAATAAATATCCTGAATGTAATTTCTTTAAACCTAACCCTTATTTTTTAATTTAAACCCTTTGAAATATATAAACAGTTTTACATCCCTGCAATTTCGTTTAGGCTACAAATATCAATAATAATCAACTTCAAAGTTTTACAAGTGAGAAAATTCATCTTAATTTACGCCAACATAAGTAAAATTTATTTTACAAAGAAATTTAAAAGTCGTAAATATTGATAGAAATAACGTTGTCGAAATTTTAGCGATGTTAATCAATTCCTAGTAATAAAAACATTGTTGCCAAACTACACAAGAACAATAGATTTAATTAAAGGTTTACCAAGACCTTCGTTTATAACATAAACAAAGTACAAAGTAAAACCAAACCGGAAGTTGTTTTAATCTGCCCTGCCAATATTTATCAACTTTTGAGCTGGTATTCAAATTAAATAACCTATACGAAAGAAGCTTTACTAAGAAGGTGAATGAAGTTCAATGAAGTAATGAATCTAGTATTAAGACTTTATTGAACTTTGCTTACTACTAACTTTTTATTAAACATTTTTTTATTTTAAATACACATTGTGTTAATTACCGATCGAATGAAATTAATTTTATTTGGTTAGCACAGTAAACAGATTGTAAAAATCACTGTTATCTTTTGTAACTAAATCCATAATTTTGAATTGTCTTCAAATTTTTTAATTTTTTCTCAGGACTAATCAGTTAGGACAGCATTTTAGATTATTTTTCACATTTTTCGCAGTTTTTTTGAAACTAATAAAATTTTAATCTCTCATTTAAGTAATAGTTTTAGACTCCATATTTTAAAATTAATAGATAAAATAAGTTAAAACGTTCATTTTGCTAATATTAACATTATCACTTAAACTTAGTACATTTAATAATAAACTGAAAATTCTAAAAAGATTTTGCTCTTCCGTCAGTACCCAGACGCATAATTTCCATAAAGTCTGCGTTGTCTCCCAAATTTGGTAAATTTAACAACGCTGCTCCGCCTTATGTCGCCGGATGCACACTCAATTTAAAAACAAATATGACCTCTTGACGTACGAGTATATAATGAATAATTTCTCACAAACTGGGATGGATCCACCCAATATCGATTCACGCGGATTAAAACGCATTAAAAATGGGTTAAACATATATGAACCTTGTATAAATAATCTAGTCTTTACGAAAAATATTTGTGATATAAAAAAATAACTTAAAAACGGATCAAATTAGCACTTTGACCTCACTAGGAATATAAAAGGTTACTTAGTATATAAAATATGTAACACCAATATCAATAGTTTTACATTTATACATATAAAATGTATTGATATTACTGTCTTATCAAAAAACAGATTAGTCATAAACTTATTCAAACACTGAAAAAGTCTAATTAAAACTAAATACTGGCTGTACTTAACTGTAATTAGATTGCTGACTTTTATAGTTCTAAAAATTTGTGTTAGCAGCGCTACAGATTTCCGTATACACTTAGTAATATATAAGCCTAAAGGCTTATATATTAGCGATATACCCTTAAAAGATTAAAGATTTATATATTACTAAGGGTACATATTAAACTATTAAGGGGAATCAGGGAAATTGTATTCATTTTTATGGAAGAGCTTGTAACTTCCTGTGTTATTAAAATATTAATAATTGTTTATAATTGTTCGAAAATATTAATAATTGTTGGTAATGTTATGCAAAAAATGAAAAAAATAATTGTTTATAAATATTAATAATTGTTTGTAATGTTATATTAATAATTGTTATTGTAGAAAATACTATCATATTAAGCTTTATTTTTTCATCAAAATCGTGCACTTAATTTGAATTATTTCGGCATTGCGAATTTTTATAACAAGAACATTTGTCTAAATTTTCCCACAATACGTGGAACTCTTCACTCAGCATGACCTGGGCTTCCATAGTAAACGAATTAACAAACAAATATACATTTTAAAATTTAAATCACTTGCATCTTGTTGTATATTGATTTAAATTAATTGCACAGCCATTTACGTTCACTGATAAGAATTTTTTTAAAAGGTTTTATTTCATAATTTGATTGGTACATATAAATATGCATAACTATGCCAAATCTCAGCTCTACATAATTACATATTTTTCAGCTCTACAAAATTCCATAGTTTGCGAATAAAATGACTGGGACATATAGATGGACGGACATGACGGAACTATAAACGTTCCTGGTTTCGTTGCCAAACCTCAAAAACCGGCAAATTGGAGTCGAGTTGCTGCTACTAAGGCTGCTACCTTTATTATTTTGACACTTTTATGCGCCATAACACAACAAGGATTTTTTTTTTAATTTAAAAACCACGATTAGAAAATTTATTTATTTACACTATATTTTAAACAACATAGAAATTTACAAATCATGATAACAAACGAAATGGGTAATACTCAAATTATTATAGTTTAACTTATACTTACTACTTATTGTTTAAATATAGAATATATGCAATACAGCAAAATATTTGCAATTTTAGATACCTTTAATAAGGTTATGCGACAGATCTGATGATAAAATAATCTTATGATATCATTGATTTCTCAAAAAAAGAATTATTTTAATAATAGCTTTACACTTTTATTTTAATAATAGCTTCATGCTTAAAAATATGTTATCCAACATTATAAATAAGATAATAACATATTAAATTTTGGTTTAAAGTAATACATAATGAGCGTAAATTTAAAGTACCTAGCTTCTTTAGTTTAAAAGCTAGCTTCCTTTGACAAACGGACAGATATCATAGTTCAAATTTTATTCAAATCTGATTGTAAATAATTGGATACAAAAGCCCATATAGACTGCTGTAATGACAATTGAATTTAAAAAATATTTACTTTTGAATAATACAGTATTTTTTCATTACGCGGAGAATTTTCAAAACTAATTTAAAGATTCTTTCTTAAATTAAGAAGTACCTCTATCAAATTGAAAAATATTGACCGTTTTTGAAACTTAATTACTATAATGTGTGAATTGTAGATTTTTTGCCAACAACATGTGGCACCTCGGCCTCAATTTCAAAAACTATCACAACCTTGAACTTTGGCTGTTGTGAGACTAAGAAGGTTTCGAAGGAATGAATGATGATGTTAACACAATTGAAAGTAAGTTCTGGTAGCAGGAAATAAAGAAATTGGATTCATTTTTCATTGTTTAAAAAAGCACCACTTTGCTAGCGCGTCATTCTATATGAATTCAATTTATATTTCATGGCCATTGTTTGAGCATGAAATTTATATTTTTCACAAATGAAAAAGTTTACCATATCCTTAAAAATGTGGAGTTTCTTGATGATAATATTAAACATTCTTTAAAACAATGAGATCCTGCGCCTACTTTTCCCCAAATTCACCTAAATAGACATTAGAAAATGAATTGCCGTTATATGCACTCCATCTATAAACCAAAATACATTTTCCCATAATTCACCTAAATAAATATTAAAAAATTATTTCCCGTTATGTACACTCTATATATAAATTAAAATACCTCAAATTATAAAGGAGTAGTCCTTCTCATATAGAGAAGTTTCTTACATATTTCTCTCTACACACTGAAGTTTCTTACATAGGAATATGTTTCTTCTCACATGGTAAAATTCTTTACATACATGATTCTCCTTACTTACTTAAGGCTTACGTAGGATTATGTTCCTTCTCACATAGTGGAGTTTCTAACAGATATATTTCTCCTTACTTAATGAAGTCTCTTACATATGAGTATGTTTCTTCTCACATAGAGAAAGTTCTACATATTTATCTCTCCTTAGTTATTGAAGTCTCTTACATAAGAGTATGTTCCGTCCACATAATATAATTTCTTATGTCCATGTTTAACTCTACTTAGTGAAATCTCTTACATAGGATTATAAAACTTCCCACTTACTGGAGATTTTCTTACGTAGGAGTATTTTTCTTCTAACATGGGAAAGTTTCGTAAAGAGAGATATAATTCTGTTAAAGGAATATAATCTTTTTTGTACATAATGTACTCTTTTTTCGCGCAAATTGCATCTTGCATTACGACTACAAGCTTCCGATATATGAGCGTTTAAAGTGGAATATATCGCTGCTGTTCTAAAAATTGCCTCGTTTAATGCCAAGAAAAACATATTTCTACGTAAAAATATTTTCACTCGAAACATTTATTCCAATTATCCTCACAAAATCAAATGTATACAAATTTGAAATTGCAGTTCATTATCATTTAATTAAGGATAGTTATAGTGTTACGAAACTATTTACAATTGTAAGGTATATGCATTTAAGTTTTTATGCAAAATTTTAATCTGGCGAGCCCTTCTTACAATCATTAGCTCCTACGCAAATTAAACCTCTTGGTTATTCCCTGACCATGACAAATAGGTATAGAATGATGATGGTTAATTGATTTACAGGGAAAAAATGTCAAGGTAAACACTTCACACGATTGTAATATTTGATAGGATATGAAGTTATTAAAAAAATTACGAACCAAAATTCCCAGGAGGTATTTCCGTACATATAGAATAGGCCAATATTTACTGTTATAAAGGGTTCCATTGGCTTTCCCTACCGTTTCACTTCTGACGTCACTGAAATTAATAAACATTTATTGATAAGATATCTTATAGTAAACGGTAAAAACTACGTCTGTATCTTTAGTAACAGAATAGGTAGAAAATATATTCAATTTCATTAGTAAATATGCCAGTGATAATTGGAAAATCAATGGGTGAGAAATTGCATTTTATACTTATTTAAAGAATATATAATCTGTAAACCATATTTATATTTCAGAAAGACTATACATAGTATGTCAATTTTTATTACGATTATTGATTTCCATATTGTTTTGTCATTATTATTAAAACAGTGAATTTGGAATATATCCCGTATTTCCAATGTCTAATTTCAGCTGAAGGGTAATTTATGCTCAATTTTGGAAAAAAGCTTAAATCTGAGTTTCTTAGCCTATTTTAATATTCCCGGTACGTAGTACACCTAAAACAAACTGTTGCTTTATTCTACAAGGAAAAATTTTCTATAGAAATATTCGTTTGTCACGAAAATCACAATAGTCATTAAACCAATAGAGAAATAATTTGTCACAATACTCACAAGAGTATAAACGATATTTACATCTAAAAATTCACACTTAACTTTTAGCATCGAATGACGTTGGAATTCAGATCGTCAAGAAAAGTAACCTAATTATTTACGTCTTTCATCAGCATTGATCAACAAAGTTTATTTTATAATCCGAGGGGACATACATAAAAGATCACACAA
Source organism: Druceiella hillmani (assembly GCA_039881145.1). Lineage (NCBI taxonomy): Eukaryota > Metazoa > Arthropoda > Insecta > Lepidoptera > Hepialidae > Druceiella > Druceiella hillmani. The sequence goes on along the minus strand of JAYKKI010000055.1, from coordinate 1,030,778 downwards.
ATAGGTGAATACAACATTATAAAACCATTTGTTTAAGTAGTTTGCCAATAAATAGAGTTTCTAAATTTGTTCAAGAGTAAGGAAGTATCCTTTCAAAAGTGTTACACTGTGCCTAATTGGAAAATGTATATTAGTTTGAATGTTCCGATACATTTATGACATATAAGCTATAATTATTTTATTTATAAATCTTCAAAAATTATACTAAATTCAACACAAATATACAAATAGAACGTAAAGGTATTTTATTCAAAATATAAAATTCATAACAATAATAAGAAACACATAATAATTGAATTATTTAAAAAAACATTTATAAAAATACATGTTTATATCTATATAAAAATACATGTTTGTTATTATGATACTTTTCAAAGCATCAATCAGTCAACAGCCTGTCTTAGTCTACTGCTGAACATACCCCTCTTCAATTCGTGTCTCACTGAACTTAATGTCCAAAATTACTACGCTGAGCAGATTGATTGACGACCGCAGTGCATAGTTCCTCATACCAGTGGCTCGGTTTGTAAAAAAATGATGCCAGCCAGGTTTTTTTTACAAACATCACTCCAGACCGCAAGACCGGGAATTGAACCCAGGACTCTGAAGTTTCGAAGTATGATGCAATGTGGTTTATCATATGTGGTATATTTATATACTGGACTTTAATAATCACGTGGAAATAAAAAATATATTTTCGTATATATTGTATAGCAAAATGGATAATAAAATATTTTTTTGTCTTGAATATGGTGGCGTTACAAATTTTAATTAAATTTCATGAGATTCTGTGTGCTGTAACTTCTCATAGAAGAAATAAGACGATTCACTAGAAAACTATACAAACTACTCATTATTATTTGCGCTAACTACTGACAAATACACTGTGCATTCTACGTCTATTTATGCTAATTAGAAATTAATTACAATAGAAATAACGATTGAAAAGGAACAATATTTGAATATAGAGTCCCATTAATTCATTTGAAATTATTTAAATAATCCGCAATAAATTTTATGCATGAACATGAATTATTAAACAATATTTCCTTCTTCTTCTCCTTATTAATATCCTTTACAATAATGATGGCAATGTTTATCGATGTATTGTTAACATTTGTGGCATTTGCGAAATGTGGACCCAGTCGTCACAAGAATTAAAATGATATTTTTGAATAAAGAAAATGTAGAAAATAATCTCATTGGAAAGTTTTTTTTAAATCGTCAGTCAAGTGAACCAGAAGTGCTGCGCAGTCTCTTGATAAGTCAAGTTATTTTTCATAATACTTTGCAGATTCTGTTTCCACAGAGCTCTTTGAACCAGCAGGACGAAGTAAATGAAAATAGTTGTACCATCTATACAAAGATGTAACATACTATTCTACGAAATTCTCTGACCGGACAGGGTCAGTCCTTATTCTTCAACGTTACTTATTTTATGTAAAGGAGATCGACAAAAGTAAATGAAAATGACGCTGTCATATGGAAATAAAAAAGGCTTCTTACAATTTTATTTAAATCGTCATACAGACAAACGAGAAATCTTGTAAATGTTTATTTTTAATAATAATTTTTAAATGTCATTTCTACAAGACTTTTTAAATTAGCAAGATAAAAAATGCAGATTCCCTCTCGTTGTTTCCATAAATATACCATATTACTCTATAAAACTCACACGTTGGAGAGAATCGTCAAAAAGAGTTACGTAAAACTCGAAAAGAGCGAAAACGATTAATTATTACCCAATATTTTTATTTTCATGACCGACAAAGAACTCAAGAATAGTACTATATATATATATATATATATATATATATATATATATATATATATATATATATTAGCTGTAGGTTTATCGTGTTCCTTATCATATAAAGCACAAGTGAAATTTATGCTTATGGGAGAGTCATTTCAAATATAAATATACTATAGTACTTTGTAATAGAAAATGGTACAGGAGTATGCACTTATATTATCGGAAACGTATGTAATAGAATAAAGCTCAATTTTTACTTTAAATGCACTGCTTATACCGTACTCCCTCTTTTTTATTGATTTGTTAATAATGCTTTTATAATAACTATAAAATGGATTTGTTAATAATGCTTTTATAATAACTATAAAATGGATTTGTTAATAATGCTTTTATAATAACTATAAAATGGATTTGTTAATAATGCTTTTATAATAACTATAAAATGGATTTGTTAATAATGCTTTTATAATAACTATAAAATGGATTTGTTAATAATTCTTTTATAATAACTATAAAATGGATTTGTTAATAATGCTTTTATAATAACTATAAAATGGATTTGTTAATAATGCTTTTATAATAACTATAAAATGGTCCCCGTTAAACTGTATTATAAGATAGAAATACGTGTTTATTAAAAAAAATATAATAATAATAATAATAATAGTTTTGTGAATGAAATCCCGCTACCAACACAGAAATATTTTTTCAAAAATACACTTTAACTGTCTCTCTGTTGGGATGCCGTAATCAATTCCAAATATTTATGTGAAGCTTGAATTTAATGCAGGATATGCGAGAACATTCTCGGGGAAAGAGGAGAAATCTCTTAAAATATATACGAGTGTATACTACATGTGTTTCACAGGGGCAACATTTTCTTCATTACTTTTAGAGCAGATTATGTAGAGAAAGATAGAGCCGACAATGCGAGTGGATCGCGGAGGTCAAACAGTTCACTGTCGGGAAAATCGCAACGATCCCGCTGAACTTCAGGACTGAAAAATATAATCCGTTGACACCAGATACGCCGCGATGACAGAGTTTCTGCAAGCTGCTTAAGTATCTTGGTGACCCGCTAAACCCACGCCTGATAAGAAAATCGGTAGACGCCAGGTACGTTAATACGATTATAGATCTCTTGTAAGCTGCCTGTATACTAACAGACTTGAATCATATGACTGCGATAAGAAAAAGTCGCGTCGGGATTCTAGGCGGGGTCCGCTATAAAAGCAGCTTTTTCAAGAAGAATCTTTGCAGACGCAGACACATATCAGACGAGAACATGTATCATCAGATTATTACACTGAATATTAAAAGCAAAAACTTGTAATATTAATGGTAATAATTAAAAAAATTCCCTAGTCCCCTGTCCCTAGAAATTTTTATATTTCACGACATGCTGTCATTAGATAGCATGCTGAGAAATACTGATTTTATGGTTTCTCTCTAAAAAGGAAAAAAAACTATTTTTGTAAAAACACCATTTTTCTTGGACATCGTTTGAAGTCAAAAACTGAGATTTTTTTATAATGGGAAACTTATTTTAAGGATATATATTTTTTCACTTTGTTTATTTTAATTTTATCTACTCTATAATTTTAAAATGTTCTTAAATATTATTTGACGAATTTTATGTATAATTATACAAGAATAGTATAATTCTATAGATGAAGTTGAAAATTAAAAAAAAACATCTCCACAAAATTTGTCCACGAAAAATATCCGCAATTAAATGAAACTACGTGATGTAGTATTATTTCTACTATCTTCAATTTCTTTACCACGACCTAGGTTTCGTTGTATTACAACATCTTCAGGTGGGATATTAGCAAAGATCTTTGCTAATATCCCACCTGAAGATGTTGTAATACAACGAAACCTAGGTCGTGGTAAAGAAATTGAAGATAGTAGAAATAATACTACATCACGTAGTTTCATTTAATTGCGAATAATGAATTTCTACAAAATTAACGCCAAATATATTCAACACGAAAAATATGTCACGGGGGACGCGACATAATAATTATATAATTTCTCAATCAAAATTATGAAACAAAAGAATTACTACAAGTTTATTTAATCTTCACTGAAAATTTCTAAATATCACCAATTCTGAAAAATTCCACAATATTTTTATGCCTGTCAAAGATACATTAGGAAATCTATTCACAATACCAGTTGTTTTCAAAACTAATATCAAAAATGTTGTAAGTAGTTTATAGAAATACCAAGAGGGCACACTTTTAAATGTTTAAATGTGCCAAAGTTTGTACGGAATCTTTGTCTTGTGAGTTCTACCTGTATTTAAAAGCTTTGTTACATTATGCTAATACTTATATCCCATAGCGAATATCAAATATCCCAAGTTCAAGGACAAGTACGTGGGAAATAATAACTTTTGAATTTGCGTTGGAAAATTGGGTCTTTAAACGCATTCAAAATTAGGCTATGGACCGAAAATAGTATTTATTGGCGTTAAGGTTTCCACTCAAATGCCATCATTCTGGATTTTAAAGAAACAAACATGATTGAAAATGGGAAACAAATTAAATAGAAAGATTGCAGATATTGTTTTGACATGCAGAAGCAGATTTAGGACTTATTTTTAAACTCCTGTTTTTGTTCACCGAGATACTTAATATAAATTTCAGGAACACTGTTTTAAGATTGGTTATTGATGTCTCAAAGTTGAATGAAATATTTTTACGACAAGACGTAAACCTTTACTTCATCGTAGTTAATCAATGCCTACTTAAATGAGAAAGTTTTTAAATTAACTTTACCATGATTACTCCGGCTTCTACATATCAAATGTATTACTATGCTCTAAATTATAGAAATAAATGATCCAAAATTTATCTTTAAACAAAAAATAAAAATCTAGAGGATAGAAATCCTTCTAAGAGGAGAAAACAGACTCGAAATAGACCAATTTTTGTAATTTACCGGTTTTTGAATAAATTCCACAGTGTCTGCAGAAATCGGTTCCGAACATAATATTGATTACCTAAATAATTAAATTAAAAATATAAATTGAGCAAAAGGTAAAAAGATAGAAAATATTTGTGCTCAGTTCGTTTTGTTGCCCCAATTGAGTTAATTTAAAATGTTTTTGTGGACGCACTTTGAGGATGTTAATTAAATATTTCTCTTATTTTGACTACCGCAGCGGTTTGGCTTATATAGTAACAATAAAACTTCTTCACGTGTAAAACTGTTTAGTTTCAAAGTATTATAAAACGGATAATTAACTAGAAATGTTTAAAAATATATTTGCATAAAAAACTACCTTCAAATGGGATATATTTTAATCGAAATATTTCAATTAGATTTTTTTTCTATTATTTTATTATATCTCTTTATTCTATTATGGAGTTTATTAATTTAATGTAAAGTTTATAATTCTGGATAGAACTGATTAATGCAACATTGTATCATTTTATGTTTTCAAACTCCTTTGTTATAATTCAGGTATTAATTTAAAACACTCTCAACACAATTAGTGAACAGCCGTAAATATTTCAATTACTTATTGTCGCTACACTAGTAAATTTTGGAACTGTGTGTCTGTTCGTCACATTACTCACATGTGTGTCTGTTCGTCACAGCTGTTTTTTCTCAGAAAGGTTTGACACAGAAATTTGAAACCGGGCAAGGTAATAATAAAACATTAACCCGCGTGGGTTGCAAAAGATAATGCTCAGAAATATTCATATCGCAATTTTAAGAGAGGTAAATTTTTGTATTTTTTTAAATTCTGTATGTATTGTGGGATATAGGTTAAAGTGCTAATTATAAGCATATATATATATATATATATATATATATATGTATATATATATGTATATTTATATATATATATATATATATATATATATATATATATATACGAGGGAGCGTGGAGTAGTAAATTCGCGGAATGGAGGATTTTTTTCAATATATTCACCTGCTACCCTAATACGCTGAAATTGCGTTCTTCGCTTCTTCATCGCTTGAAAACTTCTTTCAACGAAGTTCGTTTTTAAGGTTTCGGAACAAATAATAATCACTGGGTGCCAAGTCAAGACTGTTCCAAAGCCCACCTTGTGTAAGGCGCCCAGCGCAACGCGGCTTGTGGTAAACGGGCGCTTTGTCGTGCAAAAGTAGGACATCATTCGTCTATTTTCCCTTCTTTTTTCTTTGATTTCTTATTTCAACCTCTCTAGTATCGACGCATATTATTCTCCGGTTATGGAAACACCTTTATCTGTATAATCCATCAACAGGATCCCTTCTGAATCCCAAAAGACTGTCGCCATGATTTTTCCAGCCGATTGTGACACCTTACATTTCTTGGGTGGTGGATTTTGTAAAACATTTAATATAAATTCTATGTACTCTCAAATATTTTTGAGATCCCAAATGTACACGCAACTCTCATACTTTGTGTGGATTTTACACGTACTTGACTTTTTTTGGGACAAAAATACAACTTTGAATATCATAAAAATATTGTAAAGAATTAACTTTTCCGTCTTTATAAATGAAAAGCTGTAATTTTTTTTAAATTAAGACGAAAACTATAATAGAATAAACACAAGCTTGTGTTATTTAATCATTATCTAAAACATTTCCGGCCAATTTAATAAACAAGTCGCCATAAGTTTCCAGAACTAGTAGCAAAAGGCAAATAACGTTTCGGTACCTCTGATAATTGTTATCTACATTTATATACAAAAATCAATATATTATATATCATAAGTGAATATTTTCATTGTTCAATTTCCCACAAACGAAACGGCGAATAAATCAAATAATAAGAGACTATATCATCCACATCAATACGTCCAGAAAGAAGCCACATAAAGAAGTGATATTTACATATGGGAATTCAGGCTCGGGAAGTCTGAATTCCCATATGTAAATATCACTTCCGGCATGATTTGCATCGTACTAATCTCATCAAATATGTTTGCGATACGATACTTTTGCTGAATAATGTATCAATTTCCTCGTCAACCGATTTGGAAAGTGTCGATGTCGGAACATCAAAATTTATGTATTTCATTAGATGTCAATGGGGAAGTATCGTTGATATTTACGGTATAAAATTGGATTATGAAAGCGGTTAAAATATTTCACGCCAATAAATCACGCCACGTAAATATTAATAAAACGTAGCAGAGTTGTAATATATAAGTGCATCAACGGTGCGCTCTCCACATTGTATGAATATATAGCTTTGGGTGATATTATTAACACTTTCCATACTAAATAGATTATTAATGTTTTTTGATTCAATTATGAAGCACATTTTTAACTCAAAACATACTTTTTAACTAATCATATTTAATTTTCAAAAAATTGGCAATTTATTAATATATATATATATATATATATATATATATATATATATATATATATATGTGTGTACATATATATATATATATATATGTATATATGTATACATATAAATATATAATATGCGTTTACAATGTAAAAATTAATTCAATATTTTACCTTCTAATTTCGTGTACAATTATTTTATATCCATATTTTGCAAAAGTCTTGACATTAATTAAGAATCTACACTCAAATTCATCCACTTTTAATGGCTATTTATTAGAGATGAGCTTTTAAAAGGGTTCGTTTGTTGTACTTAACACAAATTTTCATTATATACTTTCCGGGTTTAAGACTGATAATCTTAATCAATGAGACACTGTCGAATTTCAAAAGTGAACGACTTACAAAAATCAAAGTCATTTAGATATGTGACAATTTTAAAAAATATTAATACTTTTATCTATATGCTGTCTACACAAACGTAGTAAGCTCTACACAAACGTAATAAGCTCTGCATAAACGTAATAAAAGAAAATGAATATTTTAATTAGGAAAATACGCAAATCATTTTAGAAATAAATTATTTAAATATGGGCAGTCACAAAATGGAAACAGACTTGATTTTCTAAAAGTCTTAGTATGAAAACAAACATAAAACAAATACTTACTTTGCATCAAATAAATATAAGCAATAAAAGTATAGAAATCGTCATAAATTAATTAACAAAATTACCAAAAGTTTGATACAAAACGATGTTTGGCCAAAATAAGTAAACTTTCTTATGTTGCTTAATTAAAACTATTAGCAACATACTCAAAACTTCGACGTGTTTAAGTAATGCACTAAAAATTAAGCAACACACTCAAAACTTCGACTTGTTTAAGTAATGCACTAACCAGAGTAATAAGCACGCTATCATTGAATCACGAACATGTTGATATAATCGTTTTATATGATACAAACCATTCAGAAAAAAATATAAAACTGTATTAATTTAAGAACAAAGGCAAATGACTAGCAGAGACTCGTAATCTATTGATTTAAGTGTATTAAAATCTTGACCGATCCATTCGTTCCGACTGACGAAAGGTGAAAATAATAGTCGTGTGAAGTGACAGTCTAAAGATTTAATTCCTTATCCACCCTCCTAAGAAAGTTATTATTTTTCATCTTGTTCTTGGGGCCAGATGGCTCTATGAAGCTGATGTCGCATATTAGCTTATTATTATTTGTTTCGCACTGCACAGATGTCTAACAGTAGTTCTAATTCCTGTATATATATCTGTGTGTTAGACCTGGGGCCCGTGGGGACATAATTTTAATTTGTCATTAAAATTTTCATTTTATCACCTATTCCGGCAAAGAATATTGGCTTATTATAATAGTTAATTTTGTGAAATCAGTCTTTTTTGCCCATTCCAAGTATTTAATGTTTATACCAAATTCACGCAATAACAATTATGACATTGTTCAATTTACTAAAATACGTTTTTAGAACTCGCTGATATAATTGGGTAGAAAGAATACGCGTTATATTATATATTTTATATTTCGTGACCATTTATTGTCAATTTTGATCTACGTTTCTCGGAACATTATGTGCAATGAAAATTTTATTCATTTATATAATGCAAAAAGAAAGTAAATTTACTTCCATATTATTTGAAGGTACCGAGTCATAATAACCAACAACTTCGGCTTCCTTGCCTTGAGAATAATTTGACTTTTATGGTTATCATTTAATGTATCCGATTTTGTTTTAAAATACTTTGCTTTAAATTCTCGTTATGAAGCAGTTTTTTTATGGAGAGAAATAAAAGACCAGTTATGGTTGATGGTAAGCTCATTGCGATATTTGAGGGCTTATATGCTAACTTCAGTGACTTATCTGTCACCAATTTTTTTTCTTATTTGGATGGCCACGTGACGTAAACGATATATTATACTCTGATGTGTGTACATATATTTCACAAAGCACAGGATACTTGTTATCGGTGTTTATTGTCAAACGGTGTAGACTAAATATTCAGTTATTTTTTATATATAGTTTATGAATAATAATATTAATTATATGTCACCACGATTTTTTGAAACGTACACCTTGTTTTTAAACCTGCGAAAAATATTGTAGACAATGTATTCTTATTGCGTAAAATTAATGCTTTTTACATATTTTGTAGAAATAATATATACCGTTAAATATTTCCAAGATATTAAATATGTACGGAACCCTCGTAGTACCAGTTCTACTAAAACTTTGCAAGTTATTTGTTTAATGTTCACATTGTGCTGTTAATACAAGGCAAAAATCAATATACCCTACCGATAAAAAAGTTACTTCCGTAAAAATTTCAATGAATTTTATAAAAGTTTTGTTAATAATTCATTATTAATACTAACAATACATTTTTTAAATATTGAATATATTTGGCGTTAATTTTGTAGAAATTCATTATTCGCAATTAAATGAAACTACGTGATGTAGTATTATTTCTACTATCTTTAATTTCTTTACCACGACCTAGGTTTGTTTGTATTACAACATCTTCAGGTGGGATACTGGTACAACGTGGGATCTTTGCTAATATCCCACCTGAAGATGTTGTAATACAACGAAACCTAGGTCGTGGTAAAGAAATTAAAGATAGTAGAAATAATACTACATCACGTAGTTTCATTTAATTGCGAATAATGAATTTCTACAAAATTAACGCCAAATATATTCAATATATAAATCTTAATATATTTCACATACAGATTTTACATCATAGAGTTATAAATCGACACTGAAATTATTGCAAACACGAATTTTTACTAATGATGAAATGAACCGATTGCAGAAGGTTAGAAGAACGTCCCGAGGATTAGACACTATAATACTTGACGGATCGTACGTCCATATTTGGCGGCCAATTTATTCGCATATCTTTAGAATGTTACAAGATTGTATAACAGTTTTGATCACAGGAATTTGCACTATATGGGGTTTAACGTAATTCTTTTTCACTCGACATAGAAAATAAACAAGTACTCAAACAAGAATCAGATAATATATCGTGGAGCAAAATAAATTCGAAATGTCTAAGTGTTCAATTAATTTATTTGAAGAATTGAGGAAAATTACTTACACGAATTTATATAGTCAATTCCTTCACTTTTCTTTTTATATACATGTCGACAGAAAAAATGGGTACTTACTTCACTTGAACACCGGTGGTATTAAACGTTGATCGCAAATTTTGTACGCAAACACTCACACACGTATGTGTAAGGTGAAAACACGTGGGTTTGTAGAAAATGGGAAATAAATATAAAATGTTCATACTAAAACTGCGAAAAAATAAATAGAGCAGGAAATAAAAAAACCCTAGCGCCACCGCTATTCAGAACGACAAATGTGAATTTTATGGTTTTTCTCTTTTACACCTAAAAACGACAAAGATATTAAATTTATTAAATTGATCAACAAGATGTTAAATTGATCAGCAGATAATAATTAAAAGCCAATCAAGCACTAAATATTAATTAATATCAAATATAATTAAATTGGGAGACAGGGATAATATTGTAAATATCCCACAACTACGTGAGCTATAATCATCGTTATAGTTTTTCTAATATTTTTTGGGTATATAATATCGGGAATGGCGAAATAAAACGATATTGTGTTCCTCTGAAAAGAGGGAGGTTTTTATTAACCACTATTCCCAAATGACACTATTTTATAAAACTTGTAACTAGAAATTTTACCTGGAAAGAGTAACAACATTGGAGGTATTACTTCCCAAATCGTTATACTTATTATGTAAGTTTTCATATAAATTATTCGACTTTGAATATTAAGCTTTAACAGAACAATAATTGACATTTCGTCTATTAAACCAGAAAGCCGCAAGCATAGAGAATATTTCAAGTTTTTAATGAAGTACCCCGGACTTCTTTTACACACACACAAACATATGTATATATATATATATATATATATATATATGAGTGTGTATATATATATATATATATATGTGTATATATATATATATATATATATATATTTATATATATATATATGTATATATATATATTTACTGTTGCGTCAACCCGTTTTTGAGTAAAACGGCTTTGACAATTGAACAGGAGAATAAGTGATTTTGTATTGAGGTGTGGAATTCTAAAAATCTACCTAAAATACAAAAAAAACAGTATTACGCTTTTGTTTGCGTTATCATTTTATGAACACCCGTGTAAGTTATGATACGAACTTACGGTCGGTGTACCGTGTCACCACAAATGTGGTAAAGTTTTAACCAAAACCTTATATATTGTGTGTATATGAAGTACAAAATATTTTTACCAAAATTAACAAAGCTTAGAAAGTAACGAGAGAAAGGTTTCAGATCTTCTTAAACTTTATTTGTAACTAGTGTGTATGTGGAACGCCAAGTCATATATCCATTTTTATTTTGACGTCAAAACGTTTTTAAAATCTTTCCGGTTCGGAGAAGCGATTGCATCCACATAAGCTACAGTTTCTCTCGTAGTATTTTCAAACTTACATAACTTGGTGGAAAATAGATATGGCGGTAACATATTGGCCTGGTTTAAAGGAAGACGTGAAAAATTGGTGTAAATATAGTAGTAGCTTACGCAACTTTACTTTGTTTTTTTCTGAAATCTGAACGCGTGTTATACGCGGCACTCACGCGCTCCGTAAAGTTCAATTCATTAATACGCCCTGATATCTATTTCCCTTTTCGCGTATAAAAGGCCGAAGCATTTAGGCGCATATGGCCCACAAGATTTGCGAGCATAAAACTGAGTAGGCCACGTGATGCTTCATCCAAACACATTTCCGAAATTTATGCAAAGCCCTTGCCGGCGGCGGCTAACTTGTAAGGACAAAACTCATCAAACAGGCACTACGAAGAGCACTCGAGTGGTGACTCGAGTGCTCTTCGTCTTATTGTCGCCGGTCGAATCTGACCGACCCACAGAATTGTGGCTTTTGCTCGTCGGTCTTTCCCGATTAAAACTTCTTACTTAAAATCGATCTTTAATAATTTCTAAGGAATTATGATTTCCATGTATTTATAAGCCATAGTGGCTTTCACCATTGAATCTCCGTGATTTGAAGAAATTTTTTTTTGTTTACATATGCAAAAATAATTTCATAATATTATGTTAGGTTTATGAATTTACAAATAATTATACTTTACTGTAAAACCACCTCTTTGCCTAATTTTGAAACAATTCCCCATAATATCATCTTTTAATAAATATTAATTAATAATCGATTAGAATATTTAGTAAAAAATTATTATAAATATTATTGTTTCGCAGTTTAAAGTTGATTTTAATGCTTATTTTCCGGACGATTATTCGGCAGACGAAAAATTATTGATAACGTAAAACCAAATGCTCAATTATATTAAGGGTGCGGTGAACGAAACAAAGGTATACGAAACAAAGGTATAGCTAAAAATATTCATAGTACCTTAAATAATGAAAGAATGAAATGTAACCAATATTTCATCACTGATTTGTTATTACTAAGTTCGTATAAATTGAATGCAGAAACAAAGCATTATAATTTAGGAAAAGTACCGTTAAAAATAAGGAAATAAATATAAAATGAATGGTATTATTGCAGAATTTGACAAAAATAATTTTGTTCACTGAACTATCGACTTTGATTGACATAAATTATACAAATGTGCATGACAGAAAATAGTAATGTAAAAAAAGGTTATATTTTGAAAATTTAGCGCTTTTTTGTTTTCATAAAGAATTATAATATTTTTGATAAAAAAATAATTTATTAATAATTATTAAACTTCTTTACATAATTTTGTTTTTTTTTCAAGGTACAAACAAATCTTGAGGTCCTAAGTGTGTTCGCATACCTTATACATAATAAACACTTCGCCATTTTTAAACATTATAAATAATTTTAATTAGTTGTAATATATACACTATGTGTACTTTACAGGTAAAATGGTATCGCGCTCATCAAATATTTATTTACTAAATAGAAGTTAATTTTTTTTTCTATCGCTAAACAAAGATTCATCAAATTATTTCTAATAAGCGGTAATTAAAAAGTAAATAGTTTTATTAGTTTATCTAAAATTATGGTTTCGTACCTTAAAAACAAAGGTGTAAGATTATTTACCTTTACAATTGCCTGTCACGGCCGATTAATTTATAAACAGTTTGATGTAGGTACTTAAGCCTTGGCATAGTTTCTGTTAGTTTTGCAAACATTCTTAATAAGGCTTTAAATTATGAAGAACTCAAAAATATTTTTTACATAATTTTAAGTGCTTTTTAATTTTACTGAATTTTTTTTTAAATAATTAGTTATCTGCACAATTAGTCAAAGTTATTTATAACTATATTGTAGACAATTTGTTAAAGCAGTGACGAGAAATTGAAGTTTAGTTTTAACAGCTATGAAAGCGATATATTTTACCAAAAAAAGGCGAAAAATTTTTATCAACATTCAGCCGTGAAAAATTTCTTCTTATATTCTTTTTTTTTGGGAAAACTAGGATTAAAGTTACGCTAATGATGACTTATTATTACACTCCTAGCTACCATCCTAAAACAACATATGGTACTCAAATTGCTCCTAAGAAATATGGGCAATGTTATACTGAGCTGTTAAATTAGATTTGTAAATACAATCCAGTGGCAGAAATAATTCGTAAAAAGAAAAGCTTTTCAAATTAAACATTTCGCTCGTGCATTTTCAGTTGCCCTCACATCCAGCGCAATGCGATGGTATGAGTATCGTTTTACCAATTTAGGGGCATTTGAATGTTGCTTCTCAGTAACAGAATAACGAATCTTAGAGGAAAATGAAAAGTCGTTATTTTCCTAAACAACTTGGCTCTTAACTAAGCGGTGCGGGAAATATATTTGTGTATCATCAGGAAACTTTCAGAATGTATTGTATTATTTCGTCATGAATCTTTGTTTTTCTTCCGATAAGTTGCGAATGGAAAAATATTAAAATATTTTAAGAACCCTCTTGCCGAAAGTATGTTTTTTAGGGTTCCGTGGCCAAATGGCGAAAACAGGACTCTTATAATTTCATTCTGTCCATCTATGCGTTTGTCTGTCCGTCTGTCAAAACCATTTTACTCGGAAACTTTTGGCGCTACATAGGTAAAATTTGGATAGTAGATGTCTTCTATGAACCTTTATTCAATCAAATAGTCGAATTACGAAAAATTATATTATACTCTGTGCCACACAGAGTATACATGTAACTAAGGAATGAAAAAAAACCAGTGCATATCGGCGTTCCAACGTTCTCTAACTTTTCATTCAGAGTGTGTAAAATTCTGAAAACTAAATTGAGGTAGTTCAAATTAAAATAAATTTAAAAAAAATTGATTTGAAAAAGATATGTTGTGTAGTCTTCGAGATACGAAATACTTTTGGTATCGAACGCAGCAATAATTTTGTTCTTCACAGTGTCTTCGAGAAATACCAACTTTTAAGTTTAATATTGTTTGGCGCTACGGAACCCTCCGTACGGGAGTCCGAGTCGCACTTGGCCGTTTTTTACTTTTATTCTTATTCTACTGCTTGGAAATGAAGCAAAGTGGTCATTAATTTGTGAGTATATTTTCTGCAATATCTTTAAAATTATCTTAAATAAAAAGCAATAAAACAGTATTGTAATTTTCATAATTTTTTATTCATTGGACATAAAATACGATATTAAAAAAAAGTAAGATAATTCCATTACTTCTTTGTCCATTAGTGAAAATAGGCTTTGATTTCAATATAAAATTCTTTCAAAATATTAATCAGATTACATTCATAACCGTTGAACAGGATACACGAGTCTTTCAAAAATCTCATTTAACTCATCTGAAATTAAATTATAACGGAAACAATATTACTGTCAGATAGTTACATATCTAAATCCTGTGGAAAATTAGAAGTTTACGATATCATTTCCTTATAGATATCGGCGCTGAAGAAAGAGGATGGTTACGCGAACCCAGGAAGTGGGAGCAATAAAAGCGTTACGATTTGCAGAAAAAATTCTAACCCAGGAGATTTTTAAAGCCAGCCTTTCATTGTTGCTTAATTATTTGATATTTCATTTACATGAAATATATCTTTAAAATAAAAGAAGTTTCGTTGCTCTGCAAATGGCGTAGCTAAATACAGTATCGCATAACTAGAGAAAATTTATTTTGTATATAATAATCAAGATTTTTTTAATGCTATGGAATCCTTTTTATGGATAATAGAACCTAAACTTATAAAGAATTTTCATTATGAAAATAACGAAAGTTTATATTTAATTATTTAAAAAACTTATCGGTGCCGAAGCAATATTTTATCAACGTTTCCACTAGTAACAATTTTTTTCGGACATTATAATATAATGCGTTCCAACAAAATACACGTTCAACGATGTCAAAAGAGAAACTAAAAATAATAGAGTGCTTTTGATTGGTGCAATATATGGGACATAAAAATAAAGGAAATTTATGGAACGCAAAATATAAAGTATGTTTGTATAAAGAGGAAATTTTCTGAATAAATTAATTATTTCAGTATAAAAATGAAGAATTAAATGAAACTACGTAATGTAGTATTATTTCTCCTTTCTTTAAGTTCTTTACTACGACCTAGGTTTCGTTGTAGTACAACATCTTCAGGTGGGCTATTAGCAAAAATCTTTGCTGGTTACTCGGTAAAGTTTAACCCATTAATGAGCTTGATACGTTCATCTGTTTACCTTTTCACTTTCAAAAGATGCTACGTTGCGAGCTGAGCTAAAGCACTTAGAAACATATGACCTGCATGATTCACGTGCATAAAAGTGAGTAGTCCGTGCCATGTGAGTGCCTCATCTAAACACATTACTCAAACTTATGCAAAGATCATGCCGGCGATGGGAAAGTTGCAAGGACAAAGCTGGTAGAAAAAGCGCCATATCCCACTCAAGCACGCTTTTGTTTTAGTATAACCGGTCGACTCGGTCCGATCCGCAGACTGGCGAAATTTGCTCGTTTGTTATTCGAGAATAAAGTTTCTTAACTGTAGTCAATATCTAATAGTTATAGTCTTATAATTTCATCATCCATACATGCTAGTATTTCATATTAAATAGTATGTGGATTGCGCTCATTTTAACTTATGCAAAGCAAAGTTTTCGTAGTATTAATTGCATAATTTACATATATTAAAAATAAATAATTCAATTGCTTTTCCTGCATTAATAAACGAATATATAATTAAACAATGTTTTGCACAAAGGCAGTAGAACGACTAACTTATTGTAAAGTAAAGTTACACATTGTTGTACATAGATGGCAGCACTAGTTTCATATTTTTGATATTAACATTACAACACCCCCACTATATCTAACAATATGCCTAAACTAAAATTTAAACAATTTGTACACCTAACATATCTAAAAATTTATAATGTTTAACAGAACAAAAACTTTTGGTGAACAAATCTGCAGGCATTTCAGCCGTTGGTAAATACTTAACATTCACAATATTATTTGCTACACATTCTCTACAAAAATGATATCTAACGTCTATGTGCTTGGTTCTTTTGTGAAAAACTGGATTAACAGTCAACTTTTGTGCACTTTGGTTGTCATTAAAAATATCAATAGTATAATATTTTTGTGTAATTTCATATAACAAATTTCTTAAGTAAACTGCTTCTTTGCAAGCTTCTGTAATTGCCATATATTCTGCTTCACTACTAGACAGCGCAACAGTTTTCTGTTTTTTTTTGTTTCCCATGATATTACACAGCCTGATAAAGTAAAACAAATTCCAGTGTATGATCTGCTATCAATTTCGTTCCTTCCCCAATCAGAATCTACAAAACCTTCCAATATTGAGCTTCCTTCAGCTGAATACTTCAGACCGTAACTTCTAGTATATTTTAAATATCTCAATAATCGCTTTACATAGGCACAATGCTCTTTGGAGAAACAGTTATTAAATTGACTTAAAAAGGCTACTGTATATACAATATCAGGTCTCGTCAATACAGCCAGATACATTAAACTTCCTATGATTTGCTGATATGGAAAATTATCTATACAATGCTCATTAGTGTTCTAACAGGTTTGCATTGGCTCATATTAAACTTATGCAACAGCTGATCAATATAATCTCTTTGACTTAAGGTCACTGTTTGCTCAGATTTATCAACATTTACATTTACTCCAAGACACTTCTTTATTTCTCCTAAGTCTTTAATTTTAAACTGACTAGCTAACATTTGCTTCAAAATTTTTGTCTCAGAAATATCATTTGAGAAAATAAAGAAATCGTCAACAAATAATGTTACAATAGTTTTCAATTGATCTTGCATTTTTGTATACATACATGGTTCTATCTTTGATTGAGTATAATTCATATTTAATAAACACTCATCTACTTTCTTGTTCCATGCTCTTGAGGACTCTTTTAATCCATAAATGGCCTTTTTTAATTTAAGTACCTGACCATTCTTAGGTTTTTCAGAAAAACCTTTTGGTATTTGCATATAAATACTTTCCTCAAGAGTACCATTCAAGAAGGCAGTTGTTACATCTAGATGTGTAGTACTTAAACCTAGTTTTACTGACAAAAAGTAACCTCAAAGTGGTATGTCTCACTACTGGAGAAAAAGTTTCTGTAAAGTCCACACCTTTGATTTGCGAAAAACCTTTAGCTACTAATCGCGCACGAAAACGAACTTTATTCTCACTATCGTATTTTTTATGAAGCACCCACTTGCACTGTACAACTCTACCATTTTTTGGAACTTCTCTTAACTCCCACGCATCATTTTCTTTAAAACACTGTAACTCTTCTTGCATTGCCGACTGCCACTGCTCCCTCTCCGGTCCACTCAAAGCATCATGTACTGACAAGCCAGCCGCATCGTCATATGTTTCACTGTCAACACACAGGTTAGATAACCCAAATCTCTCTGGTGCCTTCCTTGTCCTTGTAGGCCGCGATTGTGGGCTATTCGCTTGAACCTCTTCGAGTGTGCTGTCTGCATCCTCATAGTCGCTTGGAACATATGTCTCATCATCAGACTGTGAACTGTTTAAAAAACTTTCAGTCATTTTGACTGGATGTTGACATACTCTTATGTTGCTCAGGCGAACTTTGGCTAGATCTTGATTCGGGATCATCAGACTTCTCTCTATTCCCCACTGAATCAACATTCTGAACTTGCACTTCGATGAGATGCTCAGGATTTGATTTCTTCTCGATGATGATCACGTCTCTGCTGGTTGTTACAGTCTTTGTTTCTGGATTGTATACTCTGTATCCTTTTATATTATCTGGATATCCAATGAGAATACATTTGGACGACTTCTTGTCCCACTTCTTCCTCTTTTCTTTTGCAACATGGACCATAACAGTGCTTCAGAAGATTCTTATATTACTTATATCAGGTTTAGAGCCAGTCCACAGCTCATATGGGGTTCTATTGTTTAATGCTGCTGCCACAATTCGATTCTGCAGATACACTGCAGTATTCGTGGCTTCACCCCAGAACTCTTTGCCTAAACCTGCATCAAATAGTAGACATCTGGCTTTTTCTACTATTGTACGATTGAATCGTTCACACAATTCATTCTGTTGAGGAGTGTATGGATTGGTCTTCTGATGTTTCATGCCAAAACTATTCAGGTAATCTTCAAATTCTTTACTGCAGAACTCCACCCCATTATCACTTCTTAATACTTTGATTGTTCCTTTTGTTTCATTTTCCACTTGAGCTTTAAAAATCTTGAAATACTTCAAAGCCTCATTCTTGTGTTTCAGAAAATAAACAAATGTCATCCGACTATGATCGTCAACAAACAACAAGAAGTATCTTGAGCCACCTATAGACACATTCTCCATAGGTCCACATATATCCGTATGGACAATATCTAATAAGTTACTGCTTCTCTGACCAGTGCTCTTGAACGGTAACCTGGATTGTTTACCTTCACAGCATGTCGAACAGGAAGATTTGCTAATGTCAACGTTTTCATCAAGTGACATACCTTGGACGGCGTTCTTCATCTGATTCAAATAATCTTTACTTAGGTGTCCTAATCTGCGATGCCATGTTACTCCTGACACAACTGATGCTGCTAAACTAACTTGTTTTAGCAGATTAACTTTATGCACACCATTGACTAACGCTGCTGTGGCGACCAAGTCATTCTTTTTGTTGTAAACTGAGCAACCACTTTCGTTAAAAGAGATATTGTTACCATTGATTTTCAATTGGCTTACTGATAACAAGTTTGTTGTCAGACTTGGTACACATAATACGTTGCGTACTTCAATGTCGTAATCATGATTTTCTGTTGTAGTCGTAATTTTCATCTCCAGAACACAATATTGACACCTTTTCACTGTTAGCAACAATTATTTCTCTGTTTTGTTCATATTGTGCATTCATAACCCAACTTTCATTGGCTGTGAGGTGTACACTTGCGCCCGAGTCGATATACCATTCATCTTTGTTGAAGTTTCCACTCAAAAACACTGCGCTAAAAGCATTTGATTGCATTCTCCCCTTATTTTTCTGATTTGACGAGTTATTTTCGTTTTTACACTGACTTTTGTAGTAGCCGATTTGTTTACAGCGATAGCATTTTATCTGTTTTACATTTGACATATCAGTTCTACCAACATTACTTTTTCTGGCCATAGACAAATTTGTGTTGTTTTTCTTTTCAGACTGAATAGCAAATGCACCGCTAACTTCTGTCTCTTCATGACTTGCCAAATCCATATCCAACAGTTTTGTTTTGATGAAATCTGCCGTTATAGGAATGCCGGAATGCTCTATTGCCATGATCATAGGGGAAAAACGATCAGGCAATCTCGCTAATAGCAATGATCCTGTCCATAAATCGTTGATTTCAAAACCTGTTCCGCTGAGTTTCTGTGCTGTATCAATAATCTGCGTCACGTAAGACGTCATCGAACTGCAATTCTCTCGGCGAATCGAAATCAAATTCCTTAGTAGACTTATCCGTCGTGAAAATCCATTGTCATCGAATAATTGTTTCAGCTTCTCCCATAATTCTTTGGATGATGAAACATTTCTCACGTGAACGTATAATGATGGGTCGATCGTCATAATCAATTTCGCTCTGGTCTTTTCGTCATCTGCGGTTTTTATTTCTTGATTTAATTATGGCTTGACACAATGTTTCATGCTTTCAAGAATTAAAAAATTCTCCGCCGCGAAACACCATTAATTGTAGTTATCGCACCCCGTAAGCTTCGGCACATTGACAAGATAGTTAGCAGTCATTTTTGCGATGCACTTAATCTTGTACCCTGCGATAATACGGCAAAATAACAACAGTCTGTCACTATACAGTTCTATCACGTCCTTTTCACTGGATAATATTGCAAAAAAACTATTTTAACGCGAAATTATGAGCGTAAGGTCCATAACCTATAATTAAACAACATTTTACACAAAGGCAGTAGAACGACTAACTTATTGTAAAGTAAAGTTACATATTGTTGTACATAGATGGCAGCACTAGTTTCATATTTTTGATATTAACATTACAACATATATATATATATATATATATATATATATAAATATATATATATATATATATATATATATATGTATATATATATATATATATATATATATATATATATATAAATACATAGTTGCGCACACGCGCGTGTGTGTGTGTATGTATACACACGCCAAACATTACCTGTGTTAATATCAATTAAAACTATCGTGGAAGCGTGTCTTCAAGTAAACGCGTTCGTTGCAACAAACACAAGTATTCTCTGGTGATATTATATTTAGGTGCGTAATTTGCAAAGCGAAGAAATTTTTTTTTCGTTAGACATTTTCCATGTATAAAAAATTTCAAATAAACAAACAACAATGCAAGAGTAGGTACAAAAACCTTGGGATACCAATATTTCTGCACAACGTAACGCTTTCAAAGTCTCCACCTACTATTTTCGCGTAACTACCGTCTTTTTTCAGCGCTGATGTCTACAACAGAATTATATCATAACTTTCTAATATTTCACAGTATTTAGGTGTTCAATTATCTGATAGAAATATCATACGAGTTAAAGTTAGGTTTGTGATAAGAGATTTTTAATCAGAAATATATATATCGCATGGCTTATTTATTGAAAAATTTCGTAAACTCCAAAAATTAAATATTACCCCCACCTTTTACTAATTTATTCTGCTATCAATATTAGGAAGTGAAATGTTTTTCACGTGAAATATCTCTAAATATTTTCATATAGTACCGTGTGGCATAAAAGTCTTTTAGAAGGTTATTTATAAGATTCGAATGGAAGACGACATTGTCTAAAAACTATATAATAAAGAATTCATGACCAATTCTAGACCTGAGAGACAAGAATTGATCGAAAATTGCTTTGATGTAAGGCTGATTTAATAAGGTGGATGCTTCTAATACATTAAATGAATCAATCATATGAGGTCAAAAGACAAAAAGTAAAGGGTTTTCGCGCAAAAAACTGCTTCTATTGCAGTACATATATTTTCAATATTTTGTCTTGTATTTTTAAAGGAATATTCAGATATAAAATAAAATTTCTATAATTTGAAAGCGTATAATGCTTGTAGTGACATGCCCAACTTGTTTGTTACCCTAGACTTTTAGATTTGAATTTCTAATCAAAAGTTTAATTACTTGCGAAGTAATTAAACTTTTGATTAGAAATTCAAATTATTAAATTATTAAATTGTAAATCTTTAAAAAAAATTATTAAAATGTACAATTATTAAATTGTAAATCGCAAAAAATAAGTAACCGCCATCATATATTTACTCTTACAAAAATAGTATAGTTCAAGTTTGGTTAAGCCAGTGGTACATAGAGACATTACATCGTACAGTCGTTTTAGTTTTTCGTTTCAAATTTGTTCTTTATTTCGAAATTTGGAAATAAAGAACAAATTTGAAAAAAAAAAATTTAAAAAAAGGGTGAACATTTTAGTTATATTGTAAAACTCTTAGTTTTATACCAACTTTTAATTGTATATAACTCTTAATTTTATAGTAAAATTCATCTTTTACACGTTACGCAAATATCAGAATAAAAATATATTTATATTCCATGACGTCTTATTAGCATTTCTGCACTTTTTGAACCATCTAGGTGAAGGATTTAAAACTGTCCCTCTTCTTTAATGTTCGATGAAGCAAAACAACCTGCGAAGGAATCAGTGCCAACTTGATTTTTTACAAATGATGAAGTGATTCCAGTAAATTTAGAAGATTATAAGACCAATAATTTTTTTCGGATATTTTTAGCGAAGCTCGAAATTACGAGACTTTGTACTACACAGATTTCACCGAATCGCAGTGTATGAATTTCAATATATATCTTTCTCACGTAACATATAAAAATTAACAAGTTGTCAAGCGTCAGACTATTGCAACGGATTACGTAATACCATAGTTCGTAATTTTGGAATCGTTCAGGCTATTAAATATAATTTTTTAGGAATCCGATTTATTAATCAGAAAATGTAATAAAAACAACTTAAATTAATTTAAGCAACTTTACCTACTTACATTTATAATAATTCTGCTTTACTCTTCCTTCCACATGTACATGTAATTATACCAAGTTACTTCTTCCATTTGAAAACAGGTGGTATTTAACTTTGTTCAAAAATTTAGTGGTTAGTTGGATGACAATATTAGGCCTAAAATAGTCTAATTAAAATCTAAATAAAATAAGTCAACTAAATAGTCTAAATAAAATAAGTCAATATAATTAAAATGTTCACCCTTTTTTTTAAATCTTTTTTTCAAATTTGTTCTTTATTTCCAAATTTCGTTGAAAACTAAAACTAATGTACGATGTAATGTCTCTATGTACCACTGGCTTAACCAAACTTGAACTATACTATTTTTGTAAGAGTAAATATACGATGGCGATTACTTATTTTTTGCGATTTACAATTATTACGTCCTCGTTGCGAAGTAATTAAACTTTTGATTAGAAATTCAAATCTAAAAGTCTAGGGTAACAAACAAGTTGGGCATGTTACTACAAGCATTATACGCTTTCAAATTATAGAAATTTTATTTTATATCCGAATATTCCTTTAAAAATACAAGACAAAATATTGAAAATATATGTACTGCATTAGAAGCAGTTTTTTGCGCAAAAACCCTTTACTTTTTGTCTTTTGACTTTATTTAATGTAGTAGAAGCATCCACTTTATTAAATAAGCCTTACGTAAAAGCAATTTTCGATCAATTCTTGTCTCTCAGGTCTAGAATTGGGCATGAATTCTTTATTATATAGTTTTTAGACAAAGTCGTCTTCCATTCTCATCTTATTAATAACCTTCTAAAAGACTTTTGTCACACGTAGAAAATAATTAGAGATATTTCACGTGAAAAACATTTCACTTCCTGATATTGATAGCTGAATAAATTATTAAAAGGCGGGTGTAATATTTAATGTTTGTAGTTAACGAAACTGCTCTGTAAGTACCATTACATATATATATATATTTCTGATTAAAAATCTCTTATCACGAACCAAACTTTAACTCGTATGATGTTTCTATCAGATGATTGATGATTGAACACCTAAATACTGTGAAATATTGGAAAGTTATGATATAATTCTGTTGTAGACATCAGCGCTGAAAAAAGACAGATATTACAGATAGACAGAAAGATATTTATATATAGAAATTTATTTATTTACGACAAATATTAGATGTAAAACATTACAGGCCATAGACATTAAGGAACATACACATATTTAGTTATAGATATTCTAAGCCATAGACGTCGTAAGGAAAAAATACAAGTTCAAGAATTGTCAGACAGGAAATTAACAACAATAAGTAGTTCCGATTTGAGAAAGCTACTGAATATTATTATTTATGAAAGTTGTGAATTAGTGAATGTAAAACATGCGAGGTATTTGAGGAAGAGCAAATTTTATAATGTAATGAATTATTTTACTGAAAAATAACGCAAATTTTTATGTCTCTACTTTTAACACGTCTAGACCTCTAGATGTTGTTGCGCGTAAACGCTATTCAAGTTTGTTTCGTATCTTCGTAGTTTCATTTTAGTTTTTTTAACTTCATTTTCTTACTTCAAGATTTACCGGCATAGATAAGATTGCATCCACATACTCGAATTTTTGATACGGCACTCTGGCATTTTCAAAATTTAGCTGCCTTGAAGCTCCGTTTAACGCTTTCATTATTAGCGTACTAAATTGGAAACGAATTCAGTAATTGTGTCTGTAGAAGCAAACTGACTTCCTTGTATTAGAAGTTGTATACACGATCATATACACGATCATGTTGACATGAGAGGATAGAATTGCATTTGAAATTTCATTAGTTTTGATAGCCAATTGGCTATATTGACCATTCGTAGGTTCAGTACCTACGAATGGTCAAAAAGTCGTTACGCATATACGAAATCAGCGTACTAAGTTTGTTCAACCCCATATTGGGAGGTTTTGTGCTGTTTTATTTAGGACTTTAGAACCAAGATTGTAAAATATTTACATGGTTAGCCGGTATTTTTGTGGTTATCATTGAAATATTTATGTGGTTGGTCGTGGAATATTTGTCGTGTTAGATGGGGAATATTTATGTAGATAGTAGCTATAATTTCAGAAACCTTTTGATTAACAAACTCTACCGAACGGTATATCTTTTACAGTGTATATTGTAGTAACAACATATTTCAGCATTCAGTATATGGTGTTTTTGGCTTCAATTAATTTTTGAGATACCAAAATCATCTTTTTTCAACTTTCATTTCATAATTTAAAGATGTTGTCAAAAATATTACCTACACTTATGAATCTTCCCATCCACCCCCCCCATTACCAAAAATGCTAAAGGCAAAATTAAAAAAATTGCATTATTGCAAGGAGTTTAACCCATGTTCACTTGTTAACAATAATTAGAAATCTAATAATTTTAATTTCCCAAAAAGACACAAAATAGTTTTATTCCTTTTCAACAAGTTGCGATATAGACAGAAGAAAAATATTCAAAGTGATGATAAATAAATATTGGCAATAGATTCCTAAATTTAATATCAAAATAATACGAGAAATAATACAAATAAAATGCTAAACATTTTTTGATTCTTCAAATAAGATATCTTTCCCCTTCCTTAGTCAGCTCAAATACTGTGTAACTGACTTCACTGCTTTGAACTCTTTTAATGTTGTTTACTTAAAAGTCAATTTGCCAAAGAAAACAACAATTTTCATCTTCTATGGTCCCATCATTACGTAATAATTTTATAATTATATTAAATGCACTATATTTGTAAAATCTCAGTAATACAAATCTCGCAGTGGTGTAACTAATAAAAAAGCACGATTAAAACTCGCAGTGTGGAGCGCCCGTATAAATTTAGACAAGTAAAATATTTAACGTAGTATTTTTGGATATTTAGATAAATGACTGCTCTTATAATGATTCCGTTTATCAGTGTGAGTTAGGGAAACGTAAAAATTTAGTAATAAACCACTTATCGTAGAACGCTATTCTCTGAACCATTTATCACAAGAAGTGGGTTAAACTCATGAATGTAAATTTAACTCCTTGGTAAAACATTGCCCATATTTCTTAGCAACAATTTGCGTGCCGCATGTTCTTTATGAAGCGGTCGCTAAAGGTTATAATAATAGCTCGTCACAAAGAGGTTTGATTTATGTGTGAACTTCGACTAGATCGTAAATGAAATAGTGATTCTTTTTTTTACAGATATGATGGATATTTTTACGGATAAAAAGTTTATACAATAGTCTGTCGACTTTCTTAGACAAGATATTGTCTTAATAGCTGTTAAAATGTTCTCGGCAATAAATTTAACGACTTTTAGTAAAGTATCGTGTCAATTCAGTATAAACTTATTTCTTCTTTGTTCGAAAAGATTTAAAAGTCAAAAACATTTATAAATTTAATCGTACACTTTTATTAAAACAGTTTGGTTCAAAAAGTTCTGAAATTATTTTCGCCCAAGACATCCTTTAGGTTTTTGGTAATATCACAAAAAAAATTATTTTGTTTTTTACTAGACTGAAAAAGTCTTTGTATTGGTGAAGTAAGATTATGCCCATAATTAACAAGGGTCATACCATGTTAAGGTACGCACACATTGGATAAATTATACGACAAGAAAGATAATTTCAGTCATTTAATTATTCTGTATTCATGATATTGGTAATATCGCAATAACTTTTGATTGTCTTAGTTTGTCATTAGATTTCAATAATATTTGCATTTTCTAATTCACTTAACGTAATTATCAACAAAGTTTTTAAATTTCACTTTTATCGTTGAATGAGTTAATATTTCCTTTTACAATTTTTAATAAAAATTCCCAATTTAATTGAAATCGACTAAATTTTACTTTTGGAATTTTTTTGAGCATACACACCCCCATTTGAATGCGCCCGCGAATACGTAAGCACGTACGCTATTACTCACACCAGTACGCGTACGTACGCGACCATGCAAACACACACATGTAGGGTGGCCAGATGTCCGGAATTTTCGGGAATATCCCTTACTTGTAATGTTGCCCAGTAAAAATTGCGGTGATTCTTAAAAATTGTCTTTATTAAAGTTAGGACCAATTATGGAAAGAGAAGTAAATCTTTACAAATTTCATTGAATAAATACTAATAGTAGTTATTAACATAATGACTGTTTTGTGTTATATTTTCATATATTATTGAGACATTAAATTTTATTAAAATTTTACCTAAATTTTTTTTGCTATAGGATATAAGTTTTTATTTATTTTTTTGATCTAAATGTTTTGTCAGGTTTAAAAAACCTTTTGTTGGGGACAATAATTTTTTCTTCTTAAATCACTAGCAATTATAGCATGTTTATTTTTACTGTATAGTGTGAACAAAAAGGAATAAATAACGTTACTTCAATGAGGTTTTATATTTAACTTTGCCTTAAATTCCACTTCTGCACCCGGTAGTATAAATGTCCCAGAACAGGAAATTTTACATATGGCAACCCTCCATACACATAAACACACACGCAAACACACACTCTGCGCTAATAAGCAAGTTTTTAAATATTCCTGTTTTACGCCTAATTATGGATTCAAATCTATTTCTATCATATTTGTCAACTTGCTATTTTTGACGAATATAATACGTTTTTCACTAATACTGTACGTAGTCTGTTACTGGAACAATTATATTTACTTTACCTTCCATTACGTTGTTTGGACGTAATTGGGTTGATTTTCTTTAGCGATCTTTTTAGCAGCATAAATGCAAAATATTTCTTGATAAGCAACCATAACTGATGGATGTATAGTAAAAATTATGATATTTTTGCTATGGAACAGTAGAAACGTGTGAATGGAACAGCAGCTCAGGGCGGAAAGAAATTTGATTATAAATAAATTAAAACGTAAATTAATTAAAATTATACGAAAAAAAGTTGAGTGACATTAACCAGATGTTTCAATCTTATAACACGCTCATATTTTAACAAAATTATCTCTACATATACCCTTATATATAATTATGAACCGTTGTGTAAAAATACAGATATAGATTAAAATACACATGTAGACATCGACCCTGAAAAAAGACGGTGGTTACGGGAACACAGGAAGTAGAAACGACAAAAGCGTTAGGTTACGCATAAATATTGCTAATTCGATTGATTTTTATGCCCATCATCGTATTGTCAACTATATATGATATATAACTAGAGAATATGGGTTTTCATCAATAAAAATCAACGTTTTTGTTTGTAGTATTGCACCTGTCACAAAAAAAATTAAAATTTTCAAAGGATTCATTCAAATAAATGTTTATTATGAAGTAGTAAGCCATAAACGTTCTAAGCCATAGCAATCTAAAGCCATAGACATACTAAACAATGAACATCCTTAATCATAGATATCATAAACCGTAGACGTCACAAACCATAGACGTCAGGGTAAAAATACTAGTTCAAGAATTCTAAATAAGAAATTACCAACAATATGGTAGTTCTGATTTGATAAATGCCATGAACATCAATGAATCAGAAAATTTTCAAATTTGTAATATCAGACGTGTTTTCATAAATAGCAAATTTTATAAATGAATATATTATTTTACTGAGAAAAAAACAACGCATTTTTGTTATAATCCTAATCTTAAAACGTATCTTGTTGCGCGCAAGACCTATTGGAGTTTGTTTCGTATTTTCTTCGTAGCCGGATGTTACTTTTCAAACTTTAATTTTCTTTCTTCAATATTTTCTGGTATAAGAAAGATTGTATTCCAGATATTCGAATATTTCCTGAGGTACTTCGACGTTCCCAAGATATCAGCTGCATTAATGCACCGTGTAACGCTCACGTTCGTACCAAATTGGAAACAAACTCAATAATTTTCACTCTACATAAGCGAACTCGTTCAATTTCTGTTTTAAACATGGTAAGATATAACCCTCTGCATAAGAGGATAAAAGTGGATTGGGCCTTTCATTTATTC
This sequence comes from Druceiella hillmani, assembly GCA_039881145.1. Lineage (NCBI taxonomy): Eukaryota > Metazoa > Arthropoda > Insecta > Lepidoptera > Hepialidae > Druceiella > Druceiella hillmani. Next base: position 1,002,138 of record JAYKKI010000055.1, on the reverse strand, counting down.
GGAAAATCAATTGATTATATTGAAAATTCATAGGTTCTCGGATTGATGTCGTCTTTCTTTCACCAAACCAAAATACCTCCATCGTACAGATATATCAATATCCAACTGCTATTCGCAATACCACGCGCACTAAACTGGCTAACTTATGTTTCCAGAATCAAGATGATAGAATATTTACGCTGTTAGCCATGGAAGAATGTTCATGTGGTTAGCCGCGACATATTTATGTGGTTTGAAGTGGAATATACATGGGGTTAGATGGGGAATATTTATATAGATTATTAGCTTTCCTTCCAGAAACCCTTGGATTAAAAAACTTGATCAAATGGCATGGAGTTATAACAGTTTGCTAACCTTTCTTAATCCGTCTATTACTACCCGAACTCCAAAAATGCTTGACGCAACATTAAAAAAATTAGCTCAAGGTCACTTGATAACAATGATTGTTGAATCTTATGATTTTTGCAAAATACCTAATATTTTTAGACCTATACAGCCTACAGCACATAATGCAATTTACTTGCATGGCGAAAAGTAATGTGGTAACTTCTTACCATTAATAAATTTCTATTTGTGCTTCGTGCTGCTCGGATTTTTTTTTCTAACGTGCTCAACGTAGTAGCCCTAAGCTGTTAAAAGAATTAATATATAAGACCAAACAAGTAAAATTCCAACTTCGAGGGTTCTGTGTACATTTAAGTAAATATTACGTTCTTGTACATCAATAACAAATACTCACATCTAATTTTTATGTAAATATTTGCATAGTAAAACTTGCACTATTTTGCACATTTTCGTGTAAACTTTTGAATATCTGCTACTTAAAATTATACAAACAATTAAATGAAACTATATGATGTAGTATTATTCCTACTTTCTTTAATTTTTTTTCACGACCTAGATTTCGTTTTATTACAACATTTTCAGGTGAGCTATTGGCAAAGATCTTTGCTAATAGCCCACCTGAAGATGTTGTAATACAACGAAACCTAGATCGTGGTAAAGAACTTAAAGAAAGTAGAAATAATACTACATCACGTAGTATCATTTAATTGTCAATACTGAATTTCTACAAAATTAACGCCAAATATTTTCAATAGTATAAAAATATCTATATTTTTATTTCTTTGTGGCTGGCCCTTTCAAACAATATCTCAGGCAATAAAATAAATTTAAAAAAATCGTGTATGTAATTTGCTGTCCGTAAAATTATCATGAAAATTATCTAAAATGTCAGCTATTGCAAAGTATGCAAGTCAATATGATCTATTACTGCGCTAAATCCTAATTTTATACGTCAAGTGATTCCTGAGAAAATAGGCTGTGACGAACAGAAAGACAGACGCGTGTGTAATTTTATAAAAAAACCTGTGAATAGTCCTTTAAAATTATTTACAGCCACAGATAATTTCACATATCTAAATAGAATAATACAGAAAATAATTTTGCCCCTTGTTCAAGTGTTGTAATACCATAAGATTAAAAATATTCAAAGTGAGGCTATTTTGCCGAGTTGATTATTAAAATATTTCAAAATTGACCATTTGCAACATATTGGTAAACATCAAAATAATACGACTAATTAATGAAGAAAATCTGAACATTTTCTAATTCTTTAAAATGGTTATACATTAACATCTCTATCATTTTCCTAGTCAGCTCAAACACTGTGTTCCTGAATTCGCTGCGCTTAAGCTTCTTAATGGTGATTTGTTAAGTCAATTAGTCAAGACAAAATAACTGCTTTCCCTTTTCTTTTAAGATTCAAGATTCAAGAAAGAGTATATATCTATAATAAAATTATTTCAAAGTCCCTTTATTTGCAAAACCTCACTAATACTAATCGCACTGCGATGTAACTAATAAAAAAGCAAGAGTGGAACTTGCACTATGGAGAGTTCGTACACATTTACACAAGTATAAACATTTAATATAGTATTTTTACTACTAGAATACATTGCTTCATGCACTTTTCACAGGCGTAAAAGCTTGCTGCATATTTCAACAACTATATAATTTAGAAAAATCGCTATAGTTTTCAAATAATTTTCTAATCAAATTTTATCAACACTTCCGTTCATGACTTTCGGTTCAGTAGTTTAGGAAATAAGGGGTAAGTTTCCTAACATGTAATTTAAATATATTTCTCACAAGGGCTTTCAAGTTACATCCCACTAGATAAATTAATATAAAATTAATATTTTTCTTACTCTTTCTTTAATGCTAACTCGAGCAATTAAAAAAATTATAAGTTAATGAAATTTATTGCTATGCCAAATTTCCAGCTATTATGGATAATGGTTTCTAAAAAAATCAGTTATGACAGGCGGGCAGACTGACAAATGAGTGCTCTTATAATGGTTCCATTTGAAGTAGAAAGTCGTAAAAATGCGTGAATAAAATACTTGTAAAAAATTAATCTCTTAACAATTTGTTACAATAACTGTCTTGGACTTGTGGATATAATTTTAACTCCTTGATCCATTGCCCATATTTCTTGGAAACAATTTGCATGTCACCTGTCCTTTACGGGGATGTGTAATAATAACAATTCATTATTAGTGCTATTTTAATTCTAGTATCCCAAGAAGTAAGGAACAAAGAGGTACGATTTATGTGAACTTCAACTAGACGGTAAATGAAATAGGTAGTCCTTTTTTCATTACGATGAATATTTTTCTAGCTAAAAATTGTTATACAATAGTTTGTTTCCTATCTTAGAGAAAATATATTGTCTTCATAGCTATTAACATTTTCTCAGTAATATTTTTTATAAACGAGTCTTTTCAAGTCAGTTCAATTTACACTAATTTATTTTTCGTGCGACAATATTTAAAATTCGATGAGAGTTAAAAACTTTAATCACAGAATTTTAATTAAAATAGTTAAGTAAAGAAAATGCTCCAATTATTTTTATACGAAACCTTATACTTGACATATCTTCTTGGTAATATTACAAACGAAATCATTTTATTTTCTTATTCGACTTAAAAAATCTTTGCATTGGTGGAGTAAGAATGTGCCAATAAATAATAAGAGTTGCAAGGGTACGCAAATAATTGAATAACTCAAATAATTTCACTGTCCTACATATACGATTTTGGCAATATTTGGTTACCTTGTTCTGTTTTGTACACTTAAAAATAATTTACGTTTTTGGGCTCTTTAATATTTAATATTGTTAATTTTCTATGCACTGTAATATTGTTAATTTTCTCTTTTGTCGTTGTTTTAATTGACAACTCCTTTTATAAATTGGGTAACAAAAAATGTTATATAAATCGATAAAATTTTACATTTGGGAATTTTTTTAATAAACACGCGTACGCATAGCTATTCGCGTCAGTACGCACTTGCGCACGCATGCACACACACACACAGACCGGACGAATACATACACACAATCGCTTGCACACGCTAATTTTTCAATTTTTCTCTTTTGACACATAATTTGTGTTTGTATTCAAGTCCCGTTAAAATTATTAAGTTGATATTTTTGACGATTACAACAGTTTTTTCACTACTATTTTCTCCTGTAAATAGTTTACTCCTAGAAGAGTTATGACTACTTTTTCTTTCGATGTATTTTTTCCAAGTAAAAAGTTTCATCTTTTTTAGCGGTATATGAATATAAATAAATTAAAACTAGATTAGATTAAATTAAAACAAATTATAATAAACGAAGTTAAAGTTATATGAAAAAATCCAAATTATGCTTATCATAACCTTATATTTTAAGAAAATTACCGTTACATATACACAGACATAAAACTTGTCTGTGTTTCTGTAAATGATTCTATGTACAAAACTGAGTAGAAAATGTTAATAAATAATATTACGAAAATAAATTATATCAACGATTTCTAAAAAAATCACTCTCAAATGGCCGAAACCAATGAAAATAACATTATTTTACGGAAACCCTCTTCATATATATTCAGTTTTCTGGACAGCATAATCTTTTATTCATACTGATGTATGAATAAAAGATACGATCTTTGGTAAGGATGTATATACGAAACAAATTTCACATAAAAAGGACGATTAAATTATATTATAAGTTTACATTGTTGATATCTGTGGTCCATACAATATGCTAAAATATTCATCAGTAACTAAACATTGAAATAGTTTGCGATGGAAGCTCTAAATATTTTTTTTTATATTAATGAGGTGAAAATATAAATATTATGAATATTGCATTAGTAAACAGCGTGCTTTACATGAAAACAAGGGAAAGATGGTTTTTAGAACAAAATGATAGTAGATAACTACAAATCACAGCTGAGTCCGTGAGTGTACTTGACGGTAAGCACGTATGTTTGTACTCGCAGTATGTTTTCTAATATTTGTTAGAATTGGACGCAGTGCCTGATCATTTTAGAACTTATTTTGTTATATAGCGCTTGATAACAGATATATAATAATATAAATCAAGATTTGGAAAGCTAAGTCGTTTTTGAGGTACTTAAACTTTACATCCTAGGAGACCTTGAGAAAATCTTTTTCAAATTGAAACGAATAAATTTGGATATTTTTGTTGACATATTGATGGTATCTGCTAATTTTGTTCATAATCAAAGTAGTCTCAGTCACCTAATCAAAAAATTTTTTTTTTCATACAATCCGTTTCACAGCCAAGATAATAAATAAGTCCTGGGAGTTAAACAAAAAGATGGCTGTCGCAGTGCTCTCGTTTCTATAGTACTGATTTGTTTAATGACTTTAGGATGTGTCATTATTCTGATGAGGCACTTTTTTCTCTATTTATTTGTTGCTCGTGATTAGGATACATCTACAAATTTATTTTATTTATATAATTTCAGTTTTAATAACCTTTTATTTTCTTAATTTTTTAATTTCTCACCGATCTGGTGAGAAATTACTTTACTTGTAAGTTAAGTGCTTATAATTTTCAGATTATTGTCATACACAAATTAAAATGAGTACAGTACGTAAAGTATTTAATGGTCAAATATTAGCATTCGTGATTACCTGAAGTTCATAACACCATTAATGTCTAGTCAAAAATCTGCTCTCAGTAGACCGTAGGAAACTTAAAGTATGGGATACAGATGAGCGAAAGCAGCAAGTCTGCGGATTGGATCGAGTCGGCCAGCGACAATAAAACGAAAATGCGCGCTAGTGGGATGGAGCTTATTCGAAGAGCTTTATCCTTGCAAGCGCATCACAACCAGTGTGAGCTTCGCATAAGTTTCAGTATTGTGTTCATATGAAGCGTTCACACCCCGCGGACTACTCACTTTTATGCTTGCGAATCATGCTGGGCCCACGCAGGCGTATGCTTTGAATTGACTAGCATTGTTGCGTCTTTTGTGCACGTAGGATTAAATAGATGAACATATTAAGGCGCGTTAATGAATTGGACTTTACTGAGTATGTGGGTGTCGTTTATTGTATTCGGAATTCTGTTATAGTCAGTTTAAATATTTACACATTCATGCATATTTACTTGGTTTAATCATTTACTATTGTAGTTGTATTTCTATACAAATATAATGTATTATATGATGGATTCAAATTATACAAATTTTTAGTATGAAAAATGGTATGGTATGAAAAATGGTCTTATTTTTATTATTAATTATTTTGGTTAAATAATAGCAGCATAATTTGTCTAACCGATACCATATGAATTGATAAGATATAAAGTATACCAGTTGCTGGACATAAATATTATTTAAATATTAATAAACACGATACTCCGTACAATCTCGTTTGGTTTTTAAAACTGAATTTTAATAAATTCAAAGCTAATATATGTATATATATATATATATATATATATATATATATATATATATATATATATATATATATATATATTATATTAAAAAAAGTGTTTGTACCAGAATTCTTTTACCGATATGCAAATTAATTTTTTATTAAAAAAACTCAGATCGATGATTAAATTTGAATTGGAATTTTTTTAATTGAAGTGTGTGATATTATTAGATTTTATTATTAAATTTTCTTAATAAGGTTTATTTTAAAATAGAGTTTCATTCAAGAATGCATTCACAAACGTATGTATGGAAACCAAGACAGGTTTAATCTCTGAAAACGGAGGTGGATCGAAATAAAATAAAAAATAAACCTTACTACTTATTTCATTTTTGTGTAAATATGCGTATATAGTTACAATATGAGTACCCAGGTAAAATCTGTACCTTTTTCTCTTCAAAATTATAGGCAAAAATAATAAATGTCAGAGTTGTGGAAATATTGTGAAATTTAACGTAAATATAACACATGAGGTAAACGCGTATTTTTAAAACGTACATACCAATAAATATAATGCTCAGATCTTGTATTTACTTCAGGCAGGTTTTTTTCAATTTGAGTTAATGAATTTAAAACCTTTTTCAAGTAATTATTAATATTATCTTTTTTATTAACCACAAGCATAAAAAAGTAAAACTGTTAAATTGTTAAAATGTAAAAAATATGACAAAAGAAAATATTCTAGTTTGTAATTTAGGTTTAAATTTTCTAATTACTTACTAAAATTTTACCTGTTTTTTAAATATAATAATATCTTTCTTAAATGCTGCCTAAAATTGTGAACTTACCAATTTTCAAAGTCAGCGCAATACTTAAATGGTAAATGTTCTTATTTAAAACTATATATTTAAAATTTTAAGTTTCTTTGGTTGAATTTAATATATAGATTAGTTATTTAACAGTTCCTCACATGGTTCGATTATGGAATTTTTAATTTTTGTCCTAATTTAATATAGTATATTGCTGAATATGATCTGAATAAAAAATTACCAATGCTACCGATATTATTCGAAAGGTTATTAAATTTTAATACCATATTCTTATTTTACTTAAAAGGAAATTTACAAAAATGTTTATTTTAAAGGGAAAAAATCTTGATTAATATTTCGTAATAAAAATGTTCTATAGTTGCCTAATATTATATTTAAGCACATACTTTACAGGACAACGATAATTTTCACCTAAACAAAAAAGGGTGCGTGTACTTAGGTACGCGCGTTAGAAGTTATACTTCTTTTGCATAATTAAATAATACATACGGATAGATAACCTCAATTATATTGGAGCACTTGAAAAAGTCTATAAACACAATTTTTTCACTAATATTTACGAATAGTAAATATATTAATCAAAATATTGAATTTAAATCACTACTGAATATAATTTATCAGCACGTATATAAATCGCACGTATATGAAATTAAAACACGTGTGTGAATGTAGACCCTAGAAACATGTGGATAAATACTATGAATATTAAAACAGTGAACAGAGGCGACGATGGTGCCAATAGCTTTTGTTTCGAGACTGCAACCGCTGCAACTTCATACTGTAACTTTTGTGTGACGAATCTTAAAATTTCACTCTCATCATTTTTTCATAACGCGCCTAAAGAAGTATAATTTCAAAACAAATTAAATAAGAAAACGACAATTGGAGAACGAGTTCAAAATTACTCGCGTTAGCATTTTTCTTTGCTATGAAATGCTTTTTATTGCTCCAACTTCCTATGTCCGGGCAATTGTCGTATTTACTATCGAATTTTATTGTGTGCTTTCCGATCTCTCTCCGTATTCAGACATTCAACTGCCTAATACCAATATTGTACCAGTTAAACTTAGATTTAGAATGAATCACATAAATTTGTTGACAGGTTATTAAAATTTAGAATATTAAGATGTAAACCTACTTTTCAGTAACACATTTAAGACTTGTATTAAATTTGATGCGAAATATCGCTGATTTTCTTTCATATAGTGTTGTTTTAAAGAGAAACATTTTAGAAGGTTACCAGCTATTTTACGAGATACCGCTGGATAGCTGTGATGTAAATAAATAAATTTATTAAGAAGCAACTAGTGTACTTCGTTTGTAAGTAGCAAAGTAAGAGATTAGAAGGCCAACCTGTATACAGATTTAAGTGGAAATACCAAAGCAATCTGAAGATCAATGAAAGAGTCATGTACGCACTAACAAAGGTAATCTGAAACTATATAATTCTTGTAATGTGGATAAATTTACTCCATTCAGTGATTACATAAACACTAAAGACATTTCATTAGAAATACCAGAGCAACATGAAGATCAGTGAAATAGTAGTCACGTAAGCACTTACAAGGGAAATCTGAAAATATATAAAAATATGACGTATTGCTATCGTTATTCAAGTTTCTGTAACCAAACGGTAAAAAGAAAACCTTTATAATTTCGTCCTATCCCTCTGTCTGTCCGCCTGTCACAGCCATTTTACTCGATTATTGGTGCTATATAAAACCAATTTGGATGGCAAGTGTCTTCTATGAACTTCTATACAATGAAATACTTTAGTTATAATAAAATAATATTAGGGCTGGCGCTCCATATATGTAGTCGATGGATAAAAAATACAGTGCATATGGGCGTGCGGTATCGTTAGACAGCTCTTAAGGAATATATAGAGGTTCCAAAATAATATTTTAAGTCAACAGTTGGTGTGACACGAGTTTCCAAAATCTCAAAAATTGTCCCACTGTTCTCTAACTTTTCCATTAATTTTTTCAAACCTAAGTTTTTCCCAATTTGACAAATTATACATCTAAAATTCGGAAAAAAATTGAGTTAGTCTAATTTAAAATAAGCTTTAAAAAAATGGTTTGTATAAAATGTGTTTTGTAGTTTTTGGGATATGGGATATTTTTGATACTGACCACAACAATAACTTTATTTTTCCCAGTATATTTAAGAGAAAAAAAATTATAAATTTAATATCGTGTGGTGCTACGAAGCCTTTATGCTATTTACAGTCGCTTTTCATCCCTAAATAATATTCAAATTTAAAATTTTTCCAACTTCTACAAAATGTTATATAACATTTAGCTTCTATACATAGAAAATTTAAAGGAAAGTAAAAAAACTGGTGAAAAACGAGTAGAACTCGCTCTACGAAATTCCATTTATATTTAGACATAAAAATTTAGAGATAAAAGTTTTCATAATTAAACTATTAACAAATAATAATTTATCGCGATGAAAATATATTGTTTGTCATATGCCTCACAGGCGTAAAGACAAAGTCATTGTAAAAATGTATAATTCCATGTAGAATTAGAAATCATTGATTTTTCGATTTTTCCGTATATTTGCGCTATTACGCCAACTTTTAAGACCTTAGGTTGATTCAAAGTATGCTAGAGATTTTGATGATCAATAAGACTACTGTATGATTAAAAAAATTCACTTTAATGAGTTATATCTTTTTCTTGCGTGAATCAAAAACTTGAAATTTTTACAGCAATGTAAGGCTATAGGCCTCGATATACAACACGGAACTACAGAAATGGCTTGTAATATCAACATGCTATCTCAAGCCATTTATGACAAGAAGGCATTTATGAAAGCCATTTATGACATTTATGGCAGACCGACGGACGAACGGACAAACGGAAAGCAAGTACTCAAAAAGTGTTCAGTTATTTCATCTTGAGATTTACTTCGCAAATATTTTCAGAAACATCTCTCAAAAGTTCAAAAAATAAAATAAACATTTCCTACACCATGAAAAATTATCATCAACTAATTAATTTGAGATTAATATTAGAGTTGCCTTATGGAAAATTTAAATCTCTTATCAAAGATACTTTCAATCTCATGTAATTCTATATTTTTAATTATAAAAGAAACATAGTTAAAATAATTTGAATATAAAAACGATATATAAAGCATACGTACATACATACACACACACACAAACACATACGTGTGCATGTGTGAGTGTGTGTGTGTGTGTGTGTCGTATAAGTGTGTGTGAAGTTGTCTGTGTGCGTGTGTGTTTATCCTTACAGAATTTATTCACAGGGCTCATGGTGATCATCTTTTACTCTTAGATTTTTTTCTTAGAAAGAGGAATTTCAAATTAAAAAAAAATATATATTTCTCTCCTACGTTTATTCAATACATTAATTACCTTAAATTCTACTAATCCCAGAAAAAAACAACTTTTAGAACTATAAAATGCCCTTTTATTAATTAATTATAACTGTTCACTGTCCACTATTCCAATTGTGACTTAATATATTTTCAAAATTTTCATTATATTCGTCTATTCGCCGCACTGTTTTGCAGAGGTAATAACAAAAAGTTAGAGTTTGAAATTGTCTTACTCACATTTCTCAATTTTAAGGGTAAAGGATGATCCGCTATTGGGCGAATAAGAAATCTCAAAAGTAAAACTAACTTTTCATGACTAAGTTTACATACTATATTCCTTAACCGAAAGTGACAGAATTGGCAACATAGTTTAAAAAGAGGTGCAATAAACATTTTCACAATTTTCTACAAGTCTAATTAAATTTCCGTCAGTATTTCTTAAATTTTATTTTAATTTGTATGTCAATACCAAACTTGTTAGGGGCGAAGCTGCGTTTGAGGAGAACACAAGTCTACATAAAAATTCCTTCCTGAAATATATATGGTAGTTTTTGTAGATTTTTATATATATAATATTAAAATAGCTAAATAAATATAATAATTAAATATATGTTATATTAAAATTAATTAAAATAGTATAATATTTATGAATAATGACATCAATAAACGTTTTTGGATAATTTTTAATTTATAATTTTTGATATTTTTCCTATAGGAAGTAAGTTTGAAGGTAATGTACGTCAAGTAAAATTTAAGGATCTGATCTTAACTTTATTATATTATAATACATTACTTATAATTAACTAGATCAATAAAATTATTATCTAATTAAAATCATTGAGTCATTACGGCTAATGTTTTTCAATAAAAGCACAATTTCGTCTCCTTTGAATACTACTAATTATTTGAGTGTATATGTGAGGTATTATTTCTATTTATTCATCAGTAATCAGCCTAGTAATCAAGTCACTACAAATAAAAAAAAACTATGAATAAAACAAACACTAGCATAATTTTAAAATTTGAGCAAGACGCAAATACTTTTCACATGGCTTTGCGTAAATGCGTTGACTCTTGTGAGAGTACTCGTTACATTTATGATAAGTGTGGTTGAGAAAAGGTATAGATGATTACTTTAGATTTCTTCGAAGAAAAAGGATTCTGTGCAAAACAATGTCTACGAGATTAAAATAGATGGGTATCAGATTATGAAGGTATAAAAAACTATTTTTATATTTCCTGGGACTAGGCTACACGAAACATTAGAAGGTACTATAAGCAAAATAAGCATACGACATAGCTTTGATCATTACACATACAAAGCCATTTTTATTTCTGAGTTAAAAGCTACGTCAAGTCTTTTTTCATCGACTATTATTGATATACTCGTATTGACACTCGAACTTTTGATGGAACCGGAATTAATATTTTTGTGTTTGGCGATGTAACTGCGGAGATTTGAGTTTGTTGTAAATTCGCTTTCCATTCCATAACGTCGACATGTGTCAATAAGATTGACATGTTGACACTTGTCTGTGATTTTTTTGTAGTTTAAAAAGATATTGAGATGAAATTGCGACGAAACTAAATATAAGTTTTATTATCATCAACATAATTCTTAAAAAAATTCTGCCGCTGGGTCAGTATGCCTATATGTACATGATTTTCTCAGTAACTGCTAAACATATTTTGTTATGCTTTCTAAGAGTTTATTTGCGGGAAAGCTAAAATATGAACAATTGTAATAACATTGTTCGTCTCACAAAGGTCTCTCTAATGGAGTTTATGGTAGTATGTATATGCATATATATATATATATATATATATATATATATATATATATATATATATATATATACATATATATATATATATATATATATATATATATATATATATATATATATATGTGTGTATATAGTATATATAAAACTTATAATAAACGTTTCGTTGTTTAAAAAAAAACAATTTTTCAAGTTAATTTTCTAAGGTTTCTTATGTAAAAGTATTCTAACTCAAGAAATAATATTCTAATGATTTATATGGATATAACTTCCAACCGTATCGAAGTTTTTCAACATAAAGTTTTAATTTTGCTTTTAAATAAGCAAAATTATACTCGTAGGCTTGCAAATATTTGTTTCAGGACGCTTCGATTCATGAGAAATTTTTGCGAAAGGGAGCAGGCAGCTAGTGAATAATAAAAATTTTCCATGAAAATTAAAAGCATAATTGGTGCCCATACTATTTAGTGGTTTAAAACTTTATTGGAAAAAATGAGTATAAACGACACTTTAATTAATAACAAAACTTACGATACGGTGACACTAAAAATATGCTAAGCCAAAAAAATTATTACTCGTTACAAAAATAACATAAACCTGAAGATGAATCTAATAATTAACCTGTATAAAAATATAGAAAAATTTTAGAACGCAACGAAAACTGATGTCGATGAAGTCGAAAAATTTAATAGAATTTAAAAAAATTTCCGAAATTCAGAACTTATTTTTCGTTCTGTTATTTAAATCGATAGTATCAGAAATGTTGTTTTTCATAATTAGTTCAATAACACTGTATTTCTTCTGCATGGCGACTAATTATTTTCTTTCGGTCATATTATTAACAGAGACAACGAGAGCGAATTCAAAATTCGCCCGACTTAATATTTGTTTGCACAACGCAACGAACATAGTGGTCCACGGTTTCTATGCTAATGTATCTACGATTCATTAATTAAATAATACAAACAATAATAACTATAATTTACGATATTTGAGTTCGTTTTGGTACGCTGGTTTGTTCCTTACGTTGGTTATAAATATAGTATAGCGTGTGCGTAAGAAACCAAATCATAAACTGTTTACATATTTATTTTACGTACGACGTTATTTTCCTGAATCTGGATCCAGATGATTATAAATTATTGCTGCTTGGACAGTGAAGGATTTTTCGTAGGAGGTAGATAAAAAAATTTGGACTCGGATAGTTTTTTTTAAAAAGAAGTAAGTTAGCGTCGATCACGGATTTTCAGCTATTTGTAAAAAGACCTGTATTCAGAAAAATAATCAATTTTTTTGAGGATCAAGATGTACCGGATGCATAAATTTTGAAGACGTTCCATCTTTTACAAATATTCTTCAGTAAGATCAGGATAGCACACATCTCTATAATGAATTAGTGGTAATAAGAGGGTTTGAAAAAGTAGATTTTCGTTTTAGTTGGTAGAAATTTTTTAAAAGTTTTCAAAAAGTGTATCCTGTTGAAAACACCATTCAACAGGATACTTCACGATATTCTAACTGTAAATAAACGAAAATATTGCATTTCTTTAAATTTTCCCTCAAAACAGAAATCCCTAGCTTCAGAAAATATTTAGTGAAATAATTACGTTTAATCAAATAATTATGAACAACAATTAATTATAAGCTTACCAAAAAGATAAGTAGAAAAATAGGGTACACAACGGTAAGAAATATGCTTCGCTACTAAATATACTGTTGATAATTTCAAGAAATGTTAGGAGAATTCATTTATTATCCCAAAAAGGTTGAATTATCAAAAAATATGAACACATTTCATGTAACAATTTAAAAGTATCGGTCGTATTATCAGAAAAATAAAGAGACAACGACAAATTTCCATACATTTTGTAATTGGGATATCCGAAATGAATAATAATAACTACGTAACATATTTCAAGTACCCTTTTTGTAAAACCTTCCTCGTGTATATTGCACAGCACCACTATAAATATTACAGCCACTGAAAATACACGAGTAAAATACGTTTCTTGTGTAAAACATTGGCTTTTGTTTAGAGAATATTCTGGTGCCACATTTTCTTTATTTGTGGCGACGGATAGCGATATAAGTCATGATTAGCACCACTTTAATTCCAAAGCGCAAAAAAACCTGACAAGCTTGAATAGAACCCACAATACGAGTTTTCCGTACACTTTTAAACATTTATGGGTACATTGTCTTTCTATCAAACTATTTACTATATATACTTGATGGTTAAAAAAAGCTGTAATCACATTTATTAATGAATCATAAGATATTTTAAATAACCTAAAGCTATCTAATCGGACATTTTTCAATAAAAGTAATTAGAAAATTAATTGCGTCGTAGTTTAAAGGGTGTGAAGTAAACAATTTACAGTCTTTGTAACAAAGATGAATATTTATAAAACAAATCTAATTAGAAATCTTATAACAATATTTATAAATTACATAATTAAGAATAATTGGGTAATCCACACGACACAAGTGTCTTTGGTCATAAAAGACGTATGAATGAAAACCCCAAGTTGTCGGACCGAACTGACCGGCGACAATAAAATGAAAGCGCCTCAAGTGAGACGTAGTGCCTGTCCGACGAGTTTTGTTCATGCAAACACGTCGCTGGTAGTGTGAGCTTAGCATACGTCTGAATAATGTATTTAGATAGAACGCCCACACCGTGAGGACTACTCACTTTCACGATTGCGAATTACGCGAAAGAGCTTTAGCGCGGCTCGCATTGTTGCGTCTTTTGTGCTCGAAAGCGTAAATAAACAAACATATCAAGACGCATTAATGGATAGCGTTATGTAATTGTAAATGTTAACAAATATGCGTTTGCTCATAACCTTATTTCGTTTTAAAAATTAAATATTCGCAACAAATCCAAAAAATCGAGCAGTAAAATAGTAAACGGCGTCTCATGTTACTAAAAAGTAAGGCGATGGGAAACTGATTCAATTTACGAGATAAATTTAGATCGTACTATATGTACAGATTATCCCGTAAGTTATGGACCAACGTATGACTGGGTTATTGACAAAATTTGATCTAAATTATAATTTAACTTTTTAAAATTGATGAAAATCACTAACCTGAGTTGATCTTTTTGATGACACGACAAAAAATTAAGACTGATTATTAATTTCCTTCTAACTAAGTAGAGTTGAGTAATAAGCCTTTTGATTTAATTGAAACATTTTACGAAACTAGTTCGGTAAGAAAAAAAAACAAAATATATTTTTCAGAATTTTGTGATTCTAGTCATTCAAATTTTACTCTGTGTACTTAAAGAAAATGTATCGCTTAGAAAATATTAAATAATTTAAGAAATTATCATATCTAATGCAATATTACAAAAATATATATTTTCACACACAAAATCATTCTTTATTAGGTAATTTCTCTATGTTTGAATTTTCATGTAAATATATTTTTCTTTACATTTCTTTCTATGGAATCTATTAAATACTCCCAAAAAGTAATAAAAATATATCAAAGTTATAACAATTTTAACTACTTCTTCAAAAAATAAGGTTTTTATTTTTCATTCTAACTAATGTTCACTCTGCCTGCAATTGGCTTTCATATACATGCGATATCAAAGCAATAAAAATAATTTATGGTTAGAAACAAATGTAATTATGGTTAAAAATATTCAAATACTTTTTTTTTTGTATATTTTTTAAATGGCGCAACGCCACGAGAAAATATATTTGTAAGAGGAACGACAAAAATGTGTTATTCGTTTTTGTAGTTTAAAAAATATTTTTGAATTTGGTAATTTTTGGAATAATACGGACAAGATAATTTAATTTTTCTTTGTCATTAATTGATCAGGTTGAAAGTCTATCATAAAAAGTCTGTCATGAGATTTTTTTTTGGCTCTTGCGTCCATAGTTCATAATAATATTAACATTTTTGCGAAAATTTTTATTTCTAAAATTATAAGGCAGAAATTCAATTGATGGTGAAGTTAAAAGTATATTACAAAGACATTGCTTGCTATAATATCACCTTCTCCATTTCATACACTTTATTGACATAATTACATGTTCCATTGAAGTTTCGTCCCAATTTTGTTTATTTTTAATCGCATTTGCTGCATCATTTAATTGCTAACGTAATTCCTGTTCCCTTTCAGTTTCTTTCATTCATTTCATATGCAATTAAGGAAAATAATGTAAAGAACAAAACATTTGCATGAAAATTAAAATATAGGATATTTAACTCATAATGGGTGCCTTCTGTGCTTAAGGGTGAATTTGTTAAAGCTAATGAAATTTTTATTACTACATTTTTTTTCATTATATATATAAATTTTTTGAATAGTTTGCTAGTTTTAAGTAGTACTTTTTTTAGCACAAAAAGTCAAAGTTTGGTGACAAAAATTACGAAATCTTCTAACGTAAATTTTTAAATTTTTTTGAGTGAACCGTATTAGTTGTGGTTAAATATTTCAATTAATTCAAAAAGTCTATTACTAGTTTATAGTTAACTCGAAAAAAATTAAGAATCTGACTTAATTTTTTGTTGTAGCACCCAAAAGATTTACCCAGAGTAGTAATTTTCATAAATAAAAAAAACGTCTTCATCTGGAAAAATAAAAGATTTTATTAAATTAATATCTGAATTTAATAAAATCTTTTATTTTTCCAATATAGTCAATACTCAGTCGGTTAGTTTGTTACTTAAAGGACAGCCTATAAATTTAAATCAAAAGTGAATAAATAGCATTATTGAATATATTTAGCGTTAATTTTGTAGAAAGTTATTATTCACAATTAAATGAAACTACGTGATGTAGTATTGTCGTGGTAAAGAAATTAAAGAAAGTAGAAATAATACTACATCACATAGTTTCATTTAATTGTGAAATAGCATTGTATCAATAATCGGGCGGTGCGTGTTACGGGTAGATTTTATTTATATTCAATGTCAGTATTACTTAGTTTTACGTGGATTTACGCAAGTGTATTTGAACATTGCATTCTACATACACACTTTATTCATAATTAAAATCTTAGTATAATTTTGGTAAAACTAGCAGAGAAAAATAATAAACCAAACTATATGAAAATTGGGGCAACAATTTAAACATACCGTAAATGAATATCACGACGTAGACGAGTGTTCATAAAACGATAATGACAATAAATATAAATCCTTTGTTTTTATTTCGGGTTCATTTCTTTACTTCTCAGTAACTCTTAATAAGTTTAACCTCCTCTTATATGACTGTGAATACACCCTTTTTTATTATATACAAGAGTATAGGGGTAAAATAATAAAACGTGCGATGAATTTTTCCGAGCAGCGGTTGTGTCGTAGGGTTAAGAGAAGATCTTAACCCTTCGTATATTTTGTGTAAAAAATAGGAAATATGAATCGAGAAATATTTTTCTTTGAACTTAAATCAGATTTCTTTTGAACCTAAATATTTACTCCAATCTCCGCGGATGTAAACTTATTTAATTGTTTATTATTCCTTTTTCGCCTGAAAAACCTAACGAATTTCAATAATTTTTTTCATGCAGTTAACGCAATTCCAGGTAATATGACTTTTTTTAAATTATATTGATAAGTACATACGTGATACCTAAAGCAATGAACTTATTTGGTCTCATTTCATTTATTTTCTTTATTTAAAACTCAAAAATACGGAGATCATAAAGAATTTATGAATTGCTTTGAATTTTAAAACGAATTGCTTTTGCTCTCTTGTGACGTCACGTGCGCAATATCAAAAATGTCTTTATTTTCAAATAAAGATAAAAAATAAAGACATATATGATATTGCGCAAGTAAGATTATTTAAAATTTAAAATTAATTATACAACTTAAAACAGATTCACATAAACCTTTTTTTTTGGCACGCGATCTAATAAATACCCACTTAAAAGCTAAATTAATATATTTGACACTTTATAATAATGGACCAGTAAGCCGCTTGTTTATGGCGCTTAAATTAATCGTTCTAAGTTACAAGTAGCGGTGTTCCATAAACTTTCAATAAAATAACCAGTATCTTTTATATGTTTTAATTTATAATCTTCAACATCTATGTTTCGTACTGTAGTTAACTCGCAAGCGCTCTATAGTCAAGCTTTCGTTGAAATCCCAATTTAAATATTAAATATTTCATTAATCCTACTGGAGATTCAAACTGAAGACATCCACAGTGCCAGCATAGGATGTTAAATATTAATTTTCTTTGAAGTTAATTTTTGATTGTATCATTTTCTCTCAGGGCATATAATACTATAGACTAATTAAAATAATACTGGTTTAAGACTATAGTGTCATTGATGTTTTCTTAGATATTGAATTCCGATATCGTTCAATGTGTACCCTAACATTAGTAATAAATGTTTATCCTCGACGACGATATAACATTTAGAATATTTTCCTAAATTAAAAGTAAATCCTTCATTATTTACATCAAAAGCAAATATTGTTAAATATATTATTATATATTTAGGTAAATAAGTTTCAGAGTAAAAGCTAAGAAATTTTTCCAAGTGAAAGAAATATTAACTAAGGGAACGATAATGCGAGGGCGGGTTCAAAATGTTTCCGGGTCCGCATTTTCTGTGCTACGTAATGCTTTTTATTGCTCCCTCTTTTTGTGTTCGCATAGCAAACGTATTTCTTCAGTACCGATGTCTACAACCGTATTGCACCGTAACCTTCCAATTTTCTACGGTATACAGGTATTCAATTATCTAATAGCAACATTATGCTAGTTACAGCTTATTAATAATAAATAAATTTAATAGATGAAATACGTCTGTTTATTCTTCAAATAATATCATATAAGAGAGAAACCATTTCCAAGGTTACCAGTTATAACGACCTAGTTCTTCGGCCTCACATTTGAATAGAAGAGAGCTCGATATTTTTACGACCGACAATAGTTATATTTTGTCAGAAAAATATAAGGTTACGTATACAAAACTAACCTATAAGCATATAGTAATGGAAAAACCTATAGTACTTCGGTGCTTATTTTATTTTGTCATCGTATGAAAGGTCGCGTCAAATAATAAATAAAAATGGTGTATATATAACTTATTTTCTTTTTGACACTTAGGTTTTGAAATATGGATTTAGAAAATAATCGAGGTCAAATACTAATTAACAAAACAAATATTTTCATTATTCAGTGAAGTGAAACAGCGAACCATTCAGAAATCATGTTCTATTCACTCGTAAAAATGTGATCTTTTGTCACGATCTTTAAACAGGTACTCGTTTGCTGTACACGTTGCCATATTCTGGAATAAACTTGGTCCTAATATTCCAAGCGCATCATCAATATTTCTTTACGAAAATTATCTGAAGGAGGTATTCGGACAGTGATTTCCTATCATTATCGTACTTCTCCTTTTATCTTATCCTTTGCCATATCAATTTGATACCACTAGATTGATACTTATGCCATAGGTATATTATAGTTTATTTTGCAGTAATTTAATATTAATTGTATAATGCCTTTCCAAAAATTTTGGCGGTCTTCTATATCTCTAAGGTTTTAATATCTGGTGTTTTGATTAATTGAAAGAGATTGTATATCTGGCCACAAGTTCTATAAATGTATGAAAACGTGGAAAGCTAAATGAAATAAATAACAAAACATTAAATTCAAATAATGTATTGAATTATGTAATTGGTATAGCGGAAAAATTAGGAAAATCTTGAAAATGAAAGAATTATTGAATAAATCAGACGACTATGTAAGGGTGGGGTCAAAATTCACTCGGTTTAATATTTTTTTATGTTTAACCTAATGTTTTTTGATTGCTCAAGCTTGTTAAAGCTTGTTTCTGTGTCCGCTTAGAAAAAATCTTGATATAAACATCTAATGGCGCATTTGGATTGGAGTTAAAATATTCTGATTACAAGACGCGCATTGCTATTTGACCAGCTTCGTAATTGTTGGCTCTTTCCAACTGAATTTGACCAGTTTCACGTCTTGTCGGCTCTTTCCGACTTAATTCGGCCGGCTCATTTGCATCGATGTATTGCCCTAAATTGTCTTAAAACGTCATAAGCATTGCATAAACTTAGTTGGGCTTGTCCGGTATTTCATTTAGTATTTGAACTGAATATTTCATAGCGAAAATCATGCCCCTAGACCAACAAGCTTATAGTTATAAATAAAATAATTTTCAAATAGAAAATATTTTTGGCAACATTTTTATATATCGGAATATTATAGTGCTCATAATGTTTCGATATAAGGTTGCATGGTTCAAACTTATGTTTGCATGACGATTAATTGAAATCTTATGCTACAAATAAATAAAATTATTTTCAACTGATTTTTGGCAATATTTTAATTTAACATCTTATAAAATGATTAAATAATTAAGTGATCAAAACACAGCGCCACAGCTTATCAGAATGTTATTATTTTCAAATAATATTTCGGTAGATGGCGCTATGCTAATTAAATGGTTTGAAGGAATGTTTTTTTTATGTTTATTCTCTGAGCCCAGGTTTGGTGAATATTTAAAAAAATTAGAATGTATAATTATAATAATTATAAAACTCATCGAGTCCCATCGGGGTTCGATAAGTTAACACTGATATTTTTAACCAAATTACAGAGTTAACCGTCCAATTTTTCAAACATTCATAGGTTCAACTATCTCATTACGAATTCTTGTGAATCATAATTTATTTATGATGCAGCCAAGCACATTCATCATTAGATAAATCTTTTTTGTCGTTTCTAAATAACTATGTTTTCCCAAAAATGTTGGTGATATTTTAATTTTGATGTATAGTGTATAAAATTTAACAGTCTAACATAAAAGAAAGTTAACATTCGATCTTATCAATACGCTGATGCTAACTTTAATATGTTAAATTTAACATCTACTTCTTGTAGATTTTAGGGAATAAACTAATGAAAAAGAACAAAAAATCTATAAAATTTCTAATGTATCTTATCAAAGTCCTAGAGATTCATATACATATTGTGATTAAATTAAAATTAAAATTTGAAATATAACAAGAGTATCCATAATTGTTTTGCGTAAAATTAATTTTCATTTTAAAGAAACTTATTAAGTTCAAAAAAAATGGAACAGTTGACCCACTAAGTTTTATTACATTTATTAAAAAAAAGTTTTAATAAATAAGAAAGGAAGATAAGGGATTTTGTTAAAGAAATCTGTTATGTTTATTCAGGAACTAATATTTTTAATTAGCACTATCGGTGGGTGTATCGTCACGTATACTCTACTTACCTATGAGAGCTTTGTAAAAGGTTTAAAAAGAAAAAAAATCTTTCATTTTGGTATCCTAAGGACATAAATGAAGATACTTATTCATTATGGTGACTTATAATTGATGCCATAATATGATAGAATTCAGTTAGTAAAATTAAAAAAGGACATCAAATCTGAGAATATGGACCATTTTATGTGAAACCACAGTTCTTGTATATCTACTTTAAAAAGTTAAAAAATATAGGAAACAAAAATTGTCTATCATTCCAGGAAAATTAAAATGAAAATTGTATTCCAGGCAGTTTCGACTCTCTGCTATTTCTGTAAGTTGAAATAAACGACTTAACGAGAAATTTAAATTTTCCAAAAATTGCAGCTTATATTTTGAATTTAAGGCTAAGAAAAAAAAATATCGTCTGATACAAATTTGTCAACGGCATATACAGGTAATATATATTTATTTCATTAGCGATTATCATATTCGATTTTGAGCTCTGATGACTATTCACCCACTCGTAAAGAGCAGTAAACACTTTTACACAATGATATAAGGATTAAACTGAAACAGACCACATTAGATATGCCGCGACGCCTGTATATGTCTGTAATGGTACGGAATACTAATCGCGTAAGCTTGAGTTGCACTTGGTCAGATTGTTGTTTCAATGTGTACTGCACACATTTAAAGAAGTTTAATATATATATCACACGGTAACTATTTTCATGTACTTTTTTGACATTTTTTCTCAATTAAACCAAGTGTCAAAACAAAAAAGTGCATTTCTCTCTTTGGCGACTTTATGTCAGGGTGCAGTAATAATTCCCAACTTATATAAAAAATGTATCAACAATTATTAATCGTCTTTAAGTAAAAATTCTGTTTACATTTTTATCAAGATCCTTAGGTAACATCGCCCAAATTCATCAAGCAAGAGTCTTTTGTTTTCATTCTGATACTTTGGGGGTATTATTTGCATTGAGACTTCATATGCGTTCAGTCTGTGGGCAACCGAATTGCGGTGCAGTGACGGCAGTTGCATTACGCGCCTGCACGTTTTAGCAATTTGTGTAGACATTCTAAAATGCCTGTGTATGTGATAAGACATTGCAATAAATCACACATATTTAATTAAGTAAATATAATTTTTTTTGGATTAAATGAGTTACTCATTTAACTTTTTGATTTTATTAATTTATACAATGATTACTAGTTTACATACTTATGCTGTCACACTCAAGCCCACTCGTGTTTGCAAATCAGAGCTAAAAGGTGGAAAATCAGTATGAAAAAGTAAACAAAACTTTCCCTTTCTTTTTCAATTCAACTGAATGAGAAATATAAAGCCTTGTCAAAAATAATCAAAACAATGCGACGAGTGCCGACCATTAAGTTATAGGTAAATGGTAATTTGACAATGTTTGAAATATCTTTAGAGATTAGCTGCTTTTATGGTTGATTGAAAGAAAAACGATTTTATTACACAGTTTTATCTAACGTATTTATTGATTTAAAATCATTCGCTTTCAGTAATATGAAGACGACTGTTTTTGCCTCTTATCTAAGCCTTTCAATGCGTATCCAACCGTTATTATGGTGAGCTATTTCATTAGACAAATTCAATCTGACTGACAATGAGCTCTGAGCAATAACTGGAATTAAGTGTATAATAATGATTATTATCGTGGTTTCATTTGTCAGTAGGTTTCTAGCCCAGTGCATATTTCCAATGTTCGAAACGTTGACATGGTCATGGATAGTTGCTTTGTATTTCTTAATTAAATTATTAGTAGTAATAAGATTCTCATCACTTATTGTTCATAGTAAATTGGAAATCACACAGTCTTCAAATGATGTAAATGATCCTTTTATTGGAGGGAAAAGATAATATTTATTCTACTTTTTTTAATTCAAAAATTATAATTACAATTTTTATATGTATCTCTTTTTTATTTGGAGCTGTAACTCAATATAGTGGAGAAGCACAAGACGACTTTCACGGTGGACAACGAAAGTAACATTTGAAGTAACTAAGATTTACAAAATCAAGATAATTCGAGATACAAATATTTCTTGTGTCAGTTTTTCTCTTATTCACTACGTAGAAATAGAGTGAGAGAAAGCAAAACAGAAGAATATATTTTACCATTTCTTGCTAATTTCATCTGCCCTTTAAGTCGTGGACATAGAACTCATATAGGTTATAATTGGTGTCTCCAGTAAGTTCGCGCTCTCTTTTATTTGTACTGTCGAATATAACTATATATATGGAACAGATTTTCCCGATCTCATGTAATTCTCTATAAGTGGGATGGAATTGCACCTGTGCCTTCATTTGTACTTGATTATATTGACTCACGGTCATTGCTGAGATTACTATTGTTTTGTGACCTTGGACTATTATACATGAATACGAAGATACTCAATGTTTCATATACAGCATGTAGGCGTAAATTAGTATTTTTGATTGCGATTGGTTTTCTCGAAAGCTCATAAGCTCAAGAGAGAAGTGACTTGCGTCAGTTGAAAAGAAATTGATATTTAATTAAATACTCGCTTTCTTCATTTATTTGCATCTTCAAAGATTGGTCGAGAGCGAAAGTTGCAGATAATATGGCTACCTACATAGAATTTAGTCGTAAAATCTTGTTCTTTATGCTAGCATATTTATACTTTAAACCTCCACCAATTTTCATAAAATAAATCGGTTCTTTTTGGACCAAAGGTAATCTAAGAATTCATTTAATTTTTTTTAATAGTTAGTTAAATATTTATTGAGAATCATTAAAATATGGAAACAAGTTTTTGTGAAAAAATTCAATTTTTAATTGTTAATATTTACAATTTTACGAGGAATACCATGTATATAAATAAAAGCTTTCAAGGGCGGTAAAGTTTATTCCTTGTTTCTCTTTTTGTGAAAACTCGACGCTTCATTGTGATTATAATTATCTCAACTCATTAATTTTATGCTTGTGATTTGTATATTAGGCAATATGTTTAGATAGTGATAATAATATTTGCTATATAATGTAAAATAAAGTGAATCCTCAAATGTGTAACTTTTAATTTTTCCTAATTATATATTAGAATTCCTCTTGTCCTTAACATGTTTCATTGATTATTTTTCCTGTTTATATGCCTCTTCGTACCCTATGCCGCCTTGATGACGCAAAAGGCATGCACATCATCTTAAATTATTTCAATCCAAGTCTTTCCATATTGTTCAATTCTACCAACCCATATTGCCGCTAAATCTGAGTTTAAAAAAAAAGCAAAAAAAAAAGCAAATTTTTGGTTCAGTTCAATAAGTTTTGAAAAATTGTTTGTTCGGTAAGTTGTAAGAAATGTGTGAATATAAAATACTAGCTGTACCGGCCCCAATTAGTTTTGCGTGAAATTCAGTAAAAGAGATGTTATTATTAGTAGTTATTAACATTCAGGTTTTTTTTCTATTTTATGAGTAATAGATTTCAGAAGAATTAAAAGAATGAAAAATGTTAAAAGAATTGATTAGCTTTTATTTAGCGGTTGAAATACTCGTGAAGTCGATGTATTTCACCTTTGTAATTAAGATAATTGCCAGAAATATCACTCAATGCCCTATATACGGTTTATAAATTACACTTTAGTCATTGGTTCGACATGATAAACGTTGTTTTTTATTTTGCATTTAGAATTGATACGATACGTAAGTTTTAAAATGAACTGTAAGACTACTAGTCTACATTAACAAGTTTTAAGGTAAAGTATAAAAAATTATATAACGAATTTTATTTTTATTTTTAAAATTGTCCTAATGGTGAACAATGAGGTTTTATAACAAATTACAAATATTAATAATTTTATTATCACATACTTAGTTTAATGAGATTATTGTTAGAAACGAGTCAAAATGAGTGCAGCCCACAAAATATTTACTAACGAAAGATAATGTTCATAACTGGATGTAATTTGCAAAACTATTTTTAACTAGTTGCGGATTAAATTCGAATAAACCGCAGGGAGTAAGAAACTTAAATCACAAAAGATGAATGAGCGAAACCCGCAAGTTCTCGGGTCGGACCGAGTTGACCGGCGCGGTGCGACAATACTACGAAAGCGCGCTCAAATGAGATGTAGTGCTTTTTTGACGAGCTTTGTCCTTGTAAGCGCACGGCCGCCGGCATACGCTTTGCATAAGTTTTGGTAATGTATTTCGATGAATTTTGTTCACACGATACGTACTACTCACCTTTACGCCCCCAAAATGTGCAAAGCCTATGCGCCTAAGTGCCTAGTGTCTAGCACGACTTATATTCCTGTATTCAAAGAGGCGACATATAAACATATTATGAGGTATTAATTGATTCGATTCTACTATGTACATGAATGTCTTCGGAGTTCAGTGAAAGTTGAATATATATATATATATATATATATATATATATATATATATATATATACACACACACACATATATATATGTAAGTAAGGAGTAAAAAGGAGCATAAAGGAAATATTCAAATACGTACACAATAATTTCAAATATCAAATCAAAAGTTCTCCAAATCATTAATATATTTCATTTTAAGCAATAAGTATAGTGTTAATTATTTGTTTTCCTTAAACAAATAACGATGTAATCATTGCGGAATGAAAAATGTTAAATTTTGTTATTTTTCCTCTCTTTTTTTTCAAGAATCGAGTTTAACATTTAAAAAAAAACTTATTATTAAAAAAATTTCAAACATTTTAAAGAATCGTACTGATTTTCTCGAAGAATATTTTAAATCATATTGAAATCACTTATTTTATAGACAGCAAAGTTATAATTCAATTCATTCCGAGCTGGCGATTTGTCCATTCGAATAAGATATGTAATGCTGTGCAAGTAACTCGAAATCTTGAAAATGTCTTCTTCGATGGTGCACCTAGTTGGACACACCGCCATCTAGAGGAAAATTTTAAAGG
This sequence comes from Druceiella hillmani, assembly GCA_039881145.1. Lineage (NCBI taxonomy): Eukaryota > Metazoa > Arthropoda > Insecta > Lepidoptera > Hepialidae > Druceiella > Druceiella hillmani. Next base: position 976,235 of record JAYKKI010000055.1, on the reverse strand, counting down.
TACAAATTTACAATGGTTTCTCATAAAAGATACAGAGGTCGTTTTCAATTGATCGGTCAGGTAAATACTTGAATTGTAGTAGAGTCGAGTAATATTTTGATGATTTCTGTAGTGGATGCTGACCATGTTCATGAGGCATGAAACTGAAGTTTCACTAAAACTGCCTCGTATCCATTTATAACATCTGTTGATTTATTTCATTAAAAGTTTAAGTTTATTGCAGCCAATTGCCAAGAAATGATATCGAACTTCAAATGTAGATCTATCTGCTGCAATTTTTAAAGGACAAATGTCTTACTAACATAAGATTTTAATTAAACATTTATAAATTAGAAGTAAACATTTATATGAAAGCTTGAAGCTTAAAATACTTAAAGACATAAAAAGCAAATGTTTTGTGCGTTAATTTCAATATGACATACTCGTACGTAAAAATATAATTCTATTTTTAAATCCATTATTGAACATATATACATTACGTATCAGGAAAAAAACATGGGCAAATTTCTTTTGTCCATTTAGCTTAAACTAACCACTTTTAATCGTATAAGTAACACGTCCCCAGCTCCATTAAACGGAACAATCTGTGAATAAATTCATATGTACTTTAGTTGGCACCATCAGTTGATAAATAAAGTTTACCTAAACTGAACGTGTGTAATGTTAGTAGGGACACTTACTGGTCACAGGGAGAGACTGGATTTAGATTACAACTTTTAATTGTTAATCGCTAGTTCTTTTGCTTTTAAAAACAAATAGTGTTTATAATTTGGGTACTCGTTATAGTTTAGTCCAATGAACATGAATGAATAAAGTTTTACCTGCGCTGTTGAGCAATGGAACTAGGAGCGAGAAATAAAAAATGTTCGTACGAAAAGCTTACATAAAAGGGTCATATCTTATGGCAATTTTTACTTATCGAAATATCAAATTCATGACGATTATTGTATTCAGCCAATAAGTGCCTAAGTAGGTCGGCTTTTAAGAGGTTACCAGCCTAATCGAAATCTTAGGTACCACGACACGAAACGGAACCTACATCTGTACTTGACACAAATTTCTAGTATATGCTTCACCTGAGAAAGGAATTACTAAATTTTATGCTACACTGAATACACGGATTTGCACCATATTGGAGTTAATACATTTCTTTTTTGCGCCATATTGACGTAAAATAAGTCATCGTGTTAGTATCGGACCATGTACAGAAACGACTTTGTAGATAAACGAGAGAAAATATAATAATCTGGAACCGTTAAGTTGATTATTTATGGCCTATTTATTTACCAGCAAATTTAATAAAAATATCTTCGAAGTGAGTTTCAGCATATATGCCCTTTCAATATGAGGCAGAAAATAATTTCACTATTTTTTATTTCTTTTTTTACACGTATTTGTATGTATATTAAAATTTATATTATTTTCACCGAAATACAGGTATTTTTTAATACATTTAATTATATTTTACTATTATAGATCGTATATTTCGGGAGATGTATGTATGTGAAGTAGATAAAGTGTAAAAATGCTAATAAATTCAAAAGTTCTTTACAAGAATTATCCATTTGTACGCAATGCTAATGTCACAATTTGCTTAAAAGTATCATGGAAGCTTATGGTATTTTCAAGCAGTTCAAAAACTCTGGGAATAGAGCTATTATTTTGACTACAGAAAGTGTAAAATATTTATAATATGAAATTTACAGAGGTTATGTACGGTAGGACGTAGTGCGATTGTAAGTATATTTTAATATTTTTCATAAATTTATGAATGCAATTTTTTATTTAATTTACCAATTTTAATAGGTTTTTGTTTTGTTTCGGTTATTTTAATTTACGTTTACCTAAAAATTATCTTATTATTATTGGTTCAAACGTAAACTTTATATTTTTATTTTCATTGAATGTCACCTTAAAAATAATAGAAAAGTTTATGTATCCGCAATGTCTGTTTTAGATGTTTTAGTATATGTGCATTATAATTTGTGGATGAGTACAAAAAACCAAAAAACCAGAAGAGAAAGTTTGCGGAGTAGCCAAATACTTCGAAAGGAACTCGGCGAACAAGGATAGCTAATCAGGCATACTTGCAAATATCAATAACAACAATTAAAATGCAAATAACAAGACTATAAAATACATTTTAAAATATGAACGTATTAATGTCTTCATTGGGGGTTTATATTTGTAAAAATAAAATGACATTATACTTATTATGTACGAGCACAAACGAAGGAATTATTTTAAACTGGCCTCAACCGATGGAAAATCAAACACCGGTTATCGAAGTTATTAATCTTAGAAACTAAATTTTTAATCACATCTATAATAAATCACATTTTCAATCCACAAAAATAAACAGTACGTGTTCGACAAATAACATTAATTAATATTTTCGAAATGATTCATTGCCATATGCGTGTTACAAACAAAGTGTTTTTTATCGACTAATAATTAATTAAAAACAAATGTTTTTTTATCATACGGAGATCCAGAGTTTTAAAGGAATTGTTTCCATTGCGTCTTCAAATCATGTACAGTATAAAATAGCACTTGTTAAGAAATTATTTTTGGAAATATTTTCAAAAACTAGTGGGTTTTGGACACGCCACATATGTCATTAATATAATCAACAAAAAAGTATTTTTATCTCAAAATCAATTGTGTCTATTTTGGTGTAAAAATTGGTCTTCTTTGTTTTGCTGGAGTTTTTTATTTTTATGAAAGATGATGGAAAAAATTAATGGATGAAGTTAAAATATACTATAACAATGTTCAATTTAAAATAACAAAGTTATTTTTAATTAGTCAAAAGTAAGAAGCTAAGGAACATAAAATATCCCCAAATAATTTTCCTTTTTCAATGATACACTTGGATTGAACAGTATATTAGAATACATTAAAATTTCGATAAGAATATTTCATAAGAATATTTATACTAAAAAAATTGGTATTTTTATATCAGATTGACAGCCACTTAGTAACACGTGGACTTTTTATTTTACTGGAATTGACATTTTTCTTTTGATGATGTCCATGCGGAGGTAGTTCCTCGTAAATAAGGTGTGCTTTGTTAACATTGACGAAGCTCTTAACTTGTCAACACATACATAAGTTAAGAACTACGTGCGCTGGTTTTTATTGTTTCTGCTTTATTTCTCTTTAACTTTTCAAAATAATACAGTCCACAAATAACTCGTTGCTTTGTATGATTCAAACCAAAGGAATAAATCAGTTATTTGATAAAAAGTTATGTTTCTGAAAGTATTAAAAGTTAGCCACAAAAATAATATTAAATTATAAAAAATTCTTAACTTGTATGGATTTTTATACTAAGCTGTTAGCTATATCATCATATGGATTTATTACCGTATAGTAACTTAAACAACTTGATTTTATGAAACACGAAACTAAATAATTTATTCTCAAGAAAGAATGATTTCCAAGTATATTATAGAGACAAAATAAAAATAACTGCGCCTCTTAAATGCCAAAGAAACAAGAAATTTGATAAAATGAAACAGTACTAGGGTAAGCATTTATTCATATGCCAAAGAAAATATTTTTTAGTCGAAAACTTTTGATAATAATGAATTTTAATACGAGTCAAAAAGAGAAATAGATAAACTAGACAAATTTACAAAACGTTCGGGAATTCGAAACTTCGACTCTGTTCTTCCAATTATTTAATACCACTAGAATCAACAATGTCATTGCTAAATAATTTTTTAAAAGATGTGACGAGGGAAATTTATAAAGAATATAATATGCAGCTTACAGCTTAATTTACAAGGTCGTACAAATTAATTCCTTTAAATATTTCAATTCTATTTTTGTTAGGTACAAACTTATTTTTCGATTTGTTATAAGTAAACTAAAAGAAATATTAAGGTTTCCTATGATTCGCATGTAATATCATGTCACTCCTACATTTTATCTTTTATACTGATTTAAAATATAGAAATATAATGAAATTATATAAATTTTAAATTACACATACAGCTCAAGGTAATGACCCTAGACAAATAGTGTGGAGAGTATTTTTTGAATTTTTCGCATTAATGGGAGATGTAATAAAATCACTTTTACTGAAAGTATTTAAGCTTTTACAAAATACGTTGTTTTTTGGGTTTCTTCATTTGGGTAGCAGACGTTATTTAATTTTGTAGTCTTTCTGATATTCACTATTATTTCGCAAACGGAAATCTTTTTATAACAAAAATTTGCCTCAATGGGTGAAATTGGTTGCTAATTAAACGTTTCAACAAAAAGCAATTAACCGATTTCAAAAACAACCCAAATGTTATGAGGTATTATAAATCCTAATTATTTAGTAGAAACTTTTTCAGGAGAACGTTATACAAGTGAATTTGATATATACTAAAACTGTTAGAGATTTTAGGAAAAGGTGTCAAGTCCACACTCCTTGTCATATGCACTCACATATACAAAAGCGCCACATTCAACTTGACATACGCCCCAAATTGAGAATATCCCCTTGTTCCATGTTCGTTAAATATTTTTGTACTATTACATATTTGTATAATTATAACCTTTGTGTTATTCGCAAATTTGCAGTTTTTAACCAATAGATTGAACTGAAATTTAATTCCGCAAAATGTGATAAAGAAATATAACATAGTTGTATATTTATCTCTTTAGACCCGAAATAAGATAAAGACAAAGAATCGTAGAAATTATACGACTGATATTATAGGAAAAGTAAATATAACTGAATATTTCATAGATATGCATTGACGAATTTCTGAAATCGATACATACCGTTTCTGAAATTATTTATTTGACACAATCCTTGTGAAGGGATAAAATAAATATACAAATAATTAACCGAATCCTCAAATTTATTTAAGCTTAAATTTTCCTTGTTTTCCTGTTTGAACTAGTAAAATATATGGTTCAATCAATGTATTTAATTAAATTTAAATGATGCCTCTATTATAGCCTAACACTTTATCATCTGTTAACTCTTTCCATGTCCTTCATTGAATAAGAAGACAGTTCATAGAACTAATGCAGATAGATTCTAACTTATACCGTGTATTTGCGTTTAAAAATGTTTGTGAGTTTTTTTTGTTCTTCTCTCGTACTCTCGTTATCGAATCGTAGAAAAGAAATATATTGAGACTCATAACTGTTCTAAAAATATGTCTTTCTCTTAGCTGACCAGATGCCCCAAGCGTCTTCCCTTCCAGATTTGAATATGCATGTCAGAAACATCAACCCGATGAATGCAAACATTTTATTTGAACTGACGTGATACGTATATGCTGCTTCATTTTTGTGTGTTACTAAATAGTTTGTGGTTTTTTGTTAGTGTATTCCACTATCAAATCTATCATGTCGTCAGTAAACGGGAAAGATCAAGCATCAAGTGGAGTCATCTCATTTTTGGACCACGCCGGACCTCTTAGACATGGCAAATGCACAATAATGTTATGCGCTCGAACTCGAGACCGTCGGCGGTGTTTTCCTCCATTTGTATCTATTTTTGCCATAAAAAGCAATAGAGATGATGTTAGTTTGTCGATCTACATTATCTAAGCTATTTCAAAATCACCTCCAAGTTCTTCTTCATTCTCCGTGTCACGGTCCCTAGCTTCTACCTCCGAATCACTCAAATCGGATATTCGTATTAATTTATTGACGTAATAATTTCACGTCGAATTAAAATAATTATACATTGATCATTTTTAGCTGTATTAGCTCTGTGGGGACTTTGTATCGCTTCATGATTCTAGGCTAACGTAAACGTTTGATGAGTGCGTCGGTTAGTATGTACCAAAATATTCGACATTTGAAAGGCAATACCCTTGTGATAGATATGAGTTAGAAGGAAATTATTTATAGGTATTAAACGAATTCCTCTAATTTTCCGCAGAAAAGGGTCTTGACGGATAGGCATAAAAACAAACAGGTGTAAGGGCTTTTTTCATTTCGATTGACGGAATTCTAAAACAGCCTCGTTTTTAAATAGAAAAAAAGGTAGAAAAGAAAGATTACAATCGTGGACAATGTAGATAATAATGGTCGTACATTAAATTAATTTATTGTAAAAAAAACCACCACTTGAATAGAATTTGTAAGGAAAATAAAAAATATGGTAACAGTGTAGTCGTGAAAACGTTGATGTAGGCAAGGGGCAATGAAGCAGGACTTGATCACTACTGCTTTTCGGTTACATATGTTGGGCAACGACGGAGAATTAATTATTTATGGTACTTAAAAATATATCCCCTTTCGACTCTCAAACGAGACTTTTATTATGACGTAAAACGTGATGCATTAAATATGAATTTAATTTACTTGAAGCATCGAACTTACGTAATTACTTGCGAAGAGTAAACTTGGCTTAGAATGAGCATGGCTTTGTAATTAGTTCATCGTAAAATTAGTTTGTGTATAAACACGTTGCTATAAAGCTTAAGCTTATATAATATAAATTATATAATTATTATGTCTGAAAACTTGTAAGTGTTAAACTACGAACAGTTCCATTTGATGAATAAACCAATATTATCTCGTAGTATTTTCAATGTTTGCATTAGAGTCGTAGGTGTATAGGGGGAAATCAGCATCATATCATTTTCTGCTAGAATCACGTATTGAATGTGAATTGATTGACTAATTTTACAATAGCAAAACGTGATACATTTGTGTACAAAGTTGTAACCATTGTGAGTTTTAAATTCATACTCACTAAAAATTTGTAGATATTGTATTATCAAAAATATAGTGGCGTCCGAATTGAATGTATTTAAAAATGTGTACGCACTATGCATTATTTATAAATAGCGACTAGAGACACCGCTTTTAGAAAAACCGCCCAAGTACAAGTCGGATTCACGCACAAAGGGTTCCGTAGCACCCAACAATATTAAACTTGCTGCTGTTGGTACCGAAAAAATCCCATATTTTAAAAACTACACAATATACCTTATTTCAAATTAACTGCCTTCTAAAGTTTATTTCAAGTTCTACTGCGTTAATATTTTTCAGAAATTTACGCACTTTAGACGAAAAGTTAGAGGGGCGCAAAAACTTTTTAAGATTTTTGAAGCGCAAAACTCACCAACTAAAGACTTAAATAGAAAGTTATTATGGAACATCTGTATAATTTTTAGGCTTATCTAATGACACCCCACATATTTATGTTCACTGGATTTTTATTTTTACTCACAGTTACATGCGTGGAGTGCACCCCCAATGTTGTTTTCTTGATAATTTCATTACTTAATTACATAGCAGTTCCTGGAAGGCACCAATCATCAGCATTTCGTCTACTTATTACCAACGGTCCCTGAGTAAAATGGCCATGACATGCGGACAGATAGATGGACAGACAGATATACTGACAGACAGAACAAAATTATGATTATTCAGTTTTTTTCCATTTGGTTACGGAACCTTAAACGTGGGAAGATATACTAAGATCTAGCTTTCTATCTCAATTTATCTTATAGCAACGTTTCTCTCTGCTGGTCGTGCCAGATAGATGTTCTATAAAACGTTTTAGTTTCTTGTTTTAATTTGGGCAACCAGCGAGTAAACGATAAAACAGCTGAAAAACTTGATAAATTAAGTTATTTTAATACATACTACACACGGTTTATATGAAACTTGTAGGTTCAAAAATTGCTCTAGCATAACGTGTAGTCAAAATAATGATGAAAATTTGCAATTGCTTACATTGCTACAGATCAATTATTGATTCTAAAACACATTTTTTGTAAGCACCTATTTATAATTCATTATGTCTATTCATATTCAACCTTGATTTGATATATTTGGCATTATAACATACTTTCTGTTTAATTCACAAATTATTAATATACATTTTATGAGGTCAAGTAAGTATAAGTATTTAATTCTACCAAATATTAATTTTACATATGGTAACAAAGGTGCTTGTACTATTTATAAACGTGAGAGGAAATTCAGTATATTTAAAATTTAAACTGATTATTTAAGGTAAGTTTAATAAAATATGAGGACAAAAATATAACTAAATGTACTGTGGTCTGTTATCAATTCTGATTGTGTCAGTGGACAGCAATTGAATATTTCGAGACAAAGTTAAATTTGGTGTACTATCTATGTCTGCATTTTTATGTCTAGGTAAATTTACATCTTAATAAACATATCGTTAATTCATTTGACAGACTTTGTTAAATATACGTAATTTTCGTTAAAATTTAAAACTCTAGTTCTGTTATTGACCATACTTAATAAAACATAAACGCATAATTTATAGAAAATTCCAAGTCATTTTTAGAAATAGAAATTATATAATAAAAAATTTTTTGTAACAGAAATTAATTTATAAGGTTATGCAATTATTTTTTCTTGAAATTAGAGGTTTATACGAAGTGTAGGCAAAAATATTAATTTCAATATCCGCCGTAAGATAGTACGGTAAACGGTTTTCAATACAGTTTCCTAATAAAACCCATTTTACTACATAGAATTTACTGTAGTCTAGTTGACAATTTGTGAGTGTCACGCAGTAAAGCTTCGCAAGTGCGCGTACATATAAACACGAAAGACAAAACAGTCGTAAAACAAAGTACGCGATATTTCAAAACTTGTGTAAAGTAAAAAGTTCGAAAATGTTCAAAGGGATATAATATGTAGTGAAGAAATAAAAACTTCTCGTACTAGTGAAAATGAGTTTGTTATTGATCTCATTTACATGTCTCGACTGCTCAATCAGTTTCAGTAAAATTTTGTAACTTATAGTTCATGTCACGGATATGCATATAGAATATAATTTTTATCTCAGAATAAAATTAGTTTTTTTCTTAGTAATTAAAATAACCGCCGAAATGAATAATACACGATGGATAAAAGCAAGTAAGCCACGATGATAGAGCTCTTAGAGATACAATTAAGAAATTCATTACTTCAATATTATCATAAACATATAATTAATATGTGTCTACATTTTTTTGGCACACTTCTAAGTTCGATCACAGATCACAATTAAATGAAATTACGTGATGTATATTATTTCTAATTTCTTTAAGTTCTTTACCGCGACCTAAGTTTTGTTGTATTACAACATCTTCAGATCTGCTATTAGCAAAGATCTATTAAAAATATCTTTGCTAATAGCCCACATGAAGATATAATAATAAAATGAAAAATCGTGGTAAGGAACTAAAAGAAAATAGAAATAATACTACATCACATAGTTTCATTTAATTGTGAATAATGAATTACTACAAACTTAACGCCAAATATATTCAATATCCGATCAGAGAATTAATAATTTATAGATAAAGAAGTATAAATAGCTAATTAGCGAATAAATAATATTATATCATTGACAAAAAGTTGTGGTCGCAACCTTTCTGGAAGATAAAATTTGTCTAAATTTTTCCAATATTATGTTTTCTTAGGGCATCATTGTATGAACTACTTGCTATTCTGCTAATTCGTCATCTTCGGTCATAAATCTAGAATTTATTTTCCATAAAAATTATTTCCAAATTTATTGAGATTTTCCAAAACAGAGCCCCAAGAAATTTTTATGTGAGCCCGTCTATTCCTGACGCGATTTAAACACTTATACAATGCGTCTTGTAGTATGTTGTGATTAATTTGATAATGGAGAATAACATTGTGTGTTTTAAATTTTTATTAACTTCGATATTCTTCTCTTCAAGAGAAAAATGCTTCATAAAAAATGTTTGAAAAAATTCAGGAAAATTACCCGAATATGCTTCATTGTAATTTCTCTGAATTTTTTTATATTTTTTTCTTGCAGTAGCTTCGTACTTTTTCTCCTATTGTTCATAAAGTTGCTGGGTAATAAATAAGTGTTTAGTTCACTATGACAATTTTTCCTTTAAAATGGTTTTAATTACTGCTTACGTAGAGGAGGCTTACCAAAATCGATATTTCTTTCCGATTTGTTTATTTTGTAATTATCTTGGTTTTGTCAAAAGTTTGATAACTTTTCGATGCTCTTATATTGATCATCGATGAAAGGATAATGCAATTATATATATATATATATATATATATATATATATATATATATATATATATATATATATATATACACATATATATGTATGTGTGTGTGTGTATAGACATACATATTATACACTTTATTATATTATATACTTGCTGAGCCTACGGCTTGGTTCGCGTGTTGGAACAATACAATTTGAGAACAAGAAAATGTATTAGATTTAATTCTCTCATATGTCGCTCTTGGATTAAACTATTACCACCCCAAATTACATCAATATCCGTTCAGTAGATTTTGCTGGATTGACGAACAAATTAACATGCAAACAGACAAACATTCTAAAAAAACAGGTTTTTTTGCTTCTATTATCATCCTTTATGCAAAATCAAACAATATTTTTAAAATATTTTCCATGTACGGAATTCACTTCCAGTTTCAATTTTTACCTATATAAATAGATAGATTGATTGCAATATTGGATAATTACAAAACTTAATTAAGTAATAAGGGCGCTTATGGGTGATAATTAACAGCATTTCCTTAAATTCTGTACCAGTATAAGAATACCAAAAGTTTATGGAACGCCTTTCGAAGAAAAATAAATTTCACAAATTGAGAACTACCAAAAATGTTTACTAATAATAGGATGCGCTATATTTTTGTCGCTTTTAAAGTGCTGACCAAAACAGCATCAAAGACAAATAAAATCCTGGTAATTAAAAAAAAGTATTCAAAAAAAGTTTTTTTTTAAATTTAGTACTTTAAAAGGAGTATATACTTTAAAAGGAGATAATCTTTATAAGTTCACTCACCTGTTTGTCTCTCTGTTCGCTATCCCCATATGAGAGAATTTTTTCCCAAAAATCATTTGATGTAGAAACGTAAAATTTGGTAAAATGAAAAAGTATATGACTGCGCACTGATTTAGTTGTAAATTTTAAAAATATTTTTATGGAAATGTTTATGGGGGTAAATAATTTTTTTCTTCTTTTCAAGTATTATATGGAATTTTTATTTAAACATAAACTATTTTTGATTCCACAACTATTTTTTCCAGTAATTAGAATAAAATAGTTCAAGAAATATTCCTGAAAATATGTCTAAAAATAAGTTCCTCTGAATCCCCTACATCCGAAACTGTATAGAAGAACCCCGTTACAAACTTACTTAAATGTTATCATACAATTGTATCGATGATTCTAGGAGCCATTTTTTCAAATGTCATGTAAATTATGACATATATCAAAGTTAAAATTGACAACATATTTACTTGATAAAAATTAAATTATTTGTAGTAGTTCAACTATTCAGGATATACATAGTTAAACTATTCATTTGAATCAGAAAAAGAGCTACTGACTAATATTTTAATTATATTTGGTATTTTGTTTATTTGGGGTTTAAAATATTTAAATAAAAGTTTTCTAAAATGTAATAATACCGAATGCAGAAAAAAAATGTTCGGTATTTGGACTATAAGAAATGCAATTAAAAATACAATTTTTTAAACCTGTAATGTATTTTTATAGATTGTTTGAAATTAACAACTAAAACAAATTTTGTATTTTTGCAGTTAATTTAAGTCACGTGTGTGGAGTTTCTATGCACTTTTTGCAAACCCAACTATGTCATAAGTTGATCGATTATTAAACGTAAATCGCCAACTTAATTGTATTAATTTTATGTGACTAATTTTTTATTTTAGACCTTCTAATTTTGTTAAGTATATTACTAGTTTGTATACTTTTTAGGTATTCAAATACAGCGGTTTAGCTGGTGAGTGTAGGCATACATAACTCCAACAAAATCACCATTGTCGATGTTAATATTTCGTAAAAAGGAACCTTTATCAGATAAGAATTTATGACATACCTCTAATATTTTTTAAATACCTTTTCAATGATATATTACACAATGGGGTATGCGAAAAATATTCACCCAAGTTTATATGTAGCAGAGGTATGCTCTATATTTTTTAAAGATTTTTACTTTATACATGTGTATACTTTTAATAAGGCTTTACAACTATAATCGCTATAACCTACCAACGCACAGCGAATGAACATAACAAAACTATAAGGATTTGGCCACGGAATCATAAAAGTATAATGTTTTACCTATGAAATAACAAAGGAAAAATTGTTTTATTAAAAAAAATTAAAGTATCTAGTTAGTAAAAAACAAGCTGTGCTCATATTTTAAAGTACCAAAATTCTCAGAATATGCTTTATTCTAGGACTCGAAAGTCTTTGTAGAGAGTAAGGGTGTTATGGATTTACTGTGAAATTTTGTAAATTAATTTCACAAAGGAAATTTTTCATAAAGGTCATAATTTTTTGGGAAATGTTTTTAAGTCCCACACACTTATCAGTGCGCAAAATGATATAAATCTAGCAATTATTTGGAATATTAATATATCATGCTATCAGAAAAACTGAGATCACTTTTTTTTTCGAATTTCACAAAAAAATAGTAGATTTCGGCTCACGATCGTCGTTGAGTAATTAATCGACAAAGATGAAATCGAATTGCGTATTCTGTGAATTTAATTAAACGCGGGCACGTGGAGAGTTTAGTTTAGTTAGTTTATTTAAATATTTCTTCTGCTGCAAAATGCGAGTAATCGATATAGTTTCTCTAGTAATATTCGGACATCAGTTTGATTTAGCTTAGTTGTGTAGTAAATTAAAAACTCAGTTTGGGAAAATTAATTCCTAATTACAATTAACAACGCGTGAGTAAACGTAAAGTAAACGCCGTTCGTAGTCTCCGTAATGTTTTATGACGTCTTCTCAGTTAAATTTGTTAACTGCAATCCCGACTGTTTACTTTCAATACGTAGGTTTTGGCTTTGAGACTTTTTCGATTATAATGTTTTAAATTTTTATTTACAAGCTACAGATTGAGTTTAAGAATTTCAATATCGTATCCGCCGTTATTCGTATATTCATTTAATTCAACAAATCGCTCGAAACCAAGACGCTTTAACAAAAGAATATTGATCTCACTTGTATTTAATTGAGGGAAAACTTGCGCTACACTATTTTGATTATAGTTTTAAACATTGTTTTTCTTCTACTTCATACAAAAATAGTAGCAAGAAATTATGACAGAATTTATTTGCTATAGTCTTCTTGGCTTTAGTTGCATTTGTTTCCACTAAAGATAAACGGACATTTATGCTAATAATATTAGAGAGCAAAAAGCAAAAAAAAACTTGAAAACGTATTAGGAGAAAAATTACGTGTAAAGACTTTTGTTTACTGAATTAATAATGAGTGGAATTTAAAGCTGTGAATGCGTCGTATCTTATTAGTGTATCTAAAGTAGATTTCTTAATATTTTTTCTCGAAAAATAATTCTGTCACTTATGAAAATTAACAAGAGAAAAGTGATAGACGAAATCTTGTTCTTAATAATAAATTAATCGTTTATTCCGACTGAGAGCAAATTATATATAAATTACGTTGTTAAAAAATCATGATAATGTCGACCTGTTGTCTTCGTATAGTTAAATATAGGCTTCGAATTTTACTTTTCACTAAGCAAAGAATATTCACGTTTTTGACGTTGTTTAGCAAAATTAATAACATTTTCCTACTTGTCTGCATTATGACAACGCAATCATCCAGCGACGTAATTTCGAAGTTTATATTAAACGTTTTACTTAACGATAGACGATTTCCAAGGGATATGCGTACATATCTCGTCTACTTCCGAACAGAATGTGTCATTTCCAACGAACCCAAGTCAAATAGGCCACCCGGGTATGAAGTACCCCGAGTACACCGGAACGCTCGATAGCCACTGAGGGCGGTACGAGCGTTGATATTTTGCTACGAAATTACACGTGGCTTTTTTCTAATGATACTCTTTATGTAAATATGAAAATGTTTTCTACAGAAAATATTTCAAAGTTATTTGCAGTAAATTGTCTCTTAAAATGTTGTTTGCCACTTGATAAAAGGGTTAATTTATATGTTCTGAATTGACTTAAATAAAAAAAAATAATTTGTAGTTTGAAACAAGTTAAGCTCACGTAGAAAAGGTAGAAAATATTAGTATAATAAAAATAATATTGTTGACAAAATATTTACTTTAGTTATATTCACGCTCTTAGCCGTAACGGAGTAATTTCTCATATTAAAATAAAGAAACGTTCCATTATGAAAGTATATTATTTGTACCGTTATGGCACAAGATAATTTAGGATAGGTGCGAAGTTTAAGTACTCAATTTAGTAACGTGAGAAGTGGAAGCTGGACAAATAAAAAAGGCAGTATTAGATAAGGTGAGTCATGATACTAAAGTATTATGTCATTAACCCCTTCTTACCTCTCCTCCAAGTAAAATTTTAGTGTCATCATAATCGCGTGAATACTTAATTATAGTGTATTTACATTCAAGCTAGAATTTTTCATTTGGGGAATAAAAAATATAAAAAAAAACATTAGATACATGTCTCCTCAAGTTGTGTTATGCTGTTCAATAAATATAGCACATAAAATTCTGTACTTTTAAATACCGGTATTTAAATGTACGAAAAAAATATTCTAACTCTGAACACTTTCAGACTTTTTGTTATTTAAAATGCTAAATACAATTCAAAATCCACATCGAGTAAAATTATTACTTAGGGCATTTCCAAAATACAAATTAAAATTTTATTGAATTTTCCAGGTAAATTTACCAAATTTTATTTAAATTAGCTTTATTTTTTAGAAATTATTACTGATTTTCTTAACGGCGCTTTGTTTTTGTCAAAATTATAAAGGGTAATTATAAAAGTAAAGAAAATTTTATGACTTTCTTATAATATTGTAGATGTTTTATCAAATATACACATTATTAACTTAGGTGTTTGTTAATTATAGTAGTATATTTTAATTGAAAATTTGTTTGTTCATCAATGTAACTTAGAATCATACATTGAATGAGTAATTACAGCGTTAATATTAATAAATAGCTCCAATTTGTACATATTGACAAAAAAATAATTTTTCGATTCGAGTTTTTTTCGTTTTTTAAATTTTTTGAAAATATTTTCCATAGTGACGTATATTTTTTAATACACTATCAGAAAGCCCACCAACTTTTTTAAAAAAGCTAATATTTTGACGCGTGAATTTTCGATTGAAAATTAGGGTGCTTTTTCGGTTTTGGATTAAAAGTAAGGAGAAAAAATTAATTTTTCAAATCCAAAAAATTCTTGTGTATTTGGTATATACAAAGGTAAGTTCTCACCAAATTTCATAAAAAAAAAATATTTTTGTAAAAGATAAAAATAAAAAACCAAAAACGTGGTTTTTTGAGTTTTTCATGTGAATTTTGAGGTTATGAGAAAAAAGTGTGAATACAAAAGTTGTAGATCTTTTTATTACCTACAACTTTGCTGTGCGACTTTTTTCCATTAGACTTGTAGTTTTGCCGGAAATCGAGATAAACCGATTTTAACCCTTAAAAACCCACCCTCTCCCACTTCCCGACCTCGAATCGACTGTAATTTATTTTTCCTTTCATTTTTGTAATATTCTCAACATTTTCCAATAGGTTTCATTCTACTACGATTTTGTTTGGTTTCAAAAATTATCGACCCTGGTCTAATATAACTTCGCCTAAATTAATGCAATTGATAAATAGACATGGAATTACATAATAATGGTTCAAAAAGTCCACTTTTAACAAACAAAAAATTAGAATGGTTTGTTAATTAACACACCTACACGCATATGTATAGTAATAATTACTTCATATATCGATTCAGCACGGCCTTCGTTAATTTTCTGTGTGTAAGATTTACAGATGGCCGAAACCCGAAAAGAAGTGTGTGACCCCTTTATGTTTTGCGTCACTTTCACAACAATATAATTCATAACTGCTTGTTTGACTTTTCAATAAATGTTTTATTTACGATGGGAGGTTCGATCTCGTGTGAAATCGAGAAGTACGAGTATGTTTCCCCACAGAGTTTACTTTCGTCTAGTTGGAAATTTATAGAAGTCTCGTAGTAAGACAGCAAAAATGCGCGTACATATATATGCGAAAGATATAACCGTCAAAAAATGAAGTAGTTATACTCGCGGTATTTGAAAACTTTCTGTACGACAATAAATGGCATTTGCATAGTAAAATAAACATTTTAAAAATGTTCAGAAATATATGTCATATGCTGATGTAATGAAAACTTGTTGTAATAGAACCGGTGGATTTTACGTACAAGCTAATAATATAAATGTGAAAGTGAGTTTGTTGGTTTTGTTTGTTGGTATCCCTATTGCGCCTCAATTAATCGATTGATCTTTGTGAATTTTTCGTTATATAGTTTGTGTAATAATAGTGGATATACCATATAATTTAGGGATAAAATCCCTAAATTGGATTCATTTACTGCAGGGTACAAGTTTTTCTTTTCCTACAACTTCTTCAATTTTGAGCATATCTAGTACGTCCTCATTTAATTTAACTAAGGAATATTTTTTTACAAGCTCGGAAAATGGAATCCTATACGATATATCGAATTAGTTATCTACAGCGAAGTGGAGCGCGCATGGCTCCACTTGCGGGTTATATTAACAAGGTAGTGTGACCCAATGTAATTCTGAAAACGATCGTGTAGGTATCTTTGCTAGAATAGTAGCTATTAGAGAACAAGTAAGAAATTTAATATTTGAATATTTTCATGTACATATAACAAATAAATCACCATATTCGCTTCTGCTCGCTTAGGAGTGCGATCGCAGTATTAATAACCAATCAGATAAAGATGGTATAAATAGTTTTCTTACTTTCATTTTTATTCAATGAAAAGAAAGAAACACGTTCACATTTTTGGGGTAAAATTTGGAAATACTAAAGAAAAAAGTTTTTTGTATATGGTATCTGATTGAATTTTTTTTTTCAAATTATATTTAAATGTTAAATATCTAATAATTGCTTGTTGTCTCTAATAATTGCGTTACCAGCGTAACTGTAACTGAGTTCACATTCTTCACGCCGAATTACATGAACGAATAGCAGAATTCGGCTCACGACCGACGTTGTGTAATTCCTAGGCGAAGTTGAGTTTCCAATGTCATGTATTTACATGCGTCGCGTTAAAATCTAATTGTGTATTTAGTGAATTTAATTTCACGTAGCACTATGGGGCTATTCAATTAATTTAATATCTCTTTTACTGCTAGTTACGAGTAACCAACTTAGTCGCTTAGAGGATATGCTTAATAATGTCGATATCAGTTTTATCACACAGCTAATTTTCGAAATAAATAATTGCTCAGTTTGTGGAAACTTATTCCTAATTACAGTACTATTAACGACATGTGAGTAAATATGAAGTAAACACCTTTCTCAGCCACGGTAATACTTTTCCAACGTCCTCTCGGTTAAATTTTTCAACCACACTCCTAACTATTTACTTCGATGCGTAGATTTTGTCTTTCAAAATGCGTGAATTATCATGCTTTAAATTTTAACAAATAAATTACGGAGTAAGCCTAACACTCTAAATACGTACCAAATATGTTTAAGTGGTTTATGATAATATCGATGGTTTTTAATAATGGCGCTGTTTCCACCGTGATTTGATGACCTCATCAACGGCGGAATGGACGTTGTAATGCAAGACATTTACGCCTTGCATATGAAGTTGAGGTAGTGTATTCGTATTTTGAAAATGGAGTGAGTTGTAAAAAAATTTATTGTTATTTTAATAATTATCTAGTTTTCACACACTCATAGTATTGGGATTTATATACCAATTTAACAATATGCGTATACCTCAACTCGTTTTATTACTTATGATTTTGTGTGATCTGTGCATATATTATTAAGAATTTTAATTCTGTATAAGTTAGGAGGTCAGATATTTCGAAGCAAGTCTACTTCCCATCAATAAGTATAAATATTTTGTATACTGTCAGATGATTTCTACGGGATGTGAGTAGATATCCCAAACAAAATATCTGGTCATTTCTGACGTACTTTAGTACAAATTACTGTAAATAGACCGAAACGCTCGATATCTACTGAGGTTGTTGTGACCGGGGATATGATGCCACGAAATAATTTGGCGCCTCACTCTAACGATGCTGTTTACGTAAATGAAATTATGTTTTCTACGGAACGCGTCTCAAACTCAATTGTTGTGAATTGTTTCTTAAACAGTACAGTATTGCATATCAAAAGTGGTAATTTAATTACTTTCTCCAAATTGAGTATTAATGAAAATATAGCTTTTTATTCTTTAAAATGTTTGGCTGTTCATTTGGAAAAGGGAAAAAAATGTCAGTTAAATTGAAAAATACCTTTCTTCTCAAAATATAACATTTTAAAATTGTATAAAGTAGTTTGAGATGCACAGAATAAAAGAGATAGTGTGAAAAGGAAGAAACCTGTGCTTTGCTGTATGTAGCTCGAGATAACACATACTTTTAACCTTTCCTTATTTTAGTGTATTTATACATACAGATTCACTTCTACATTTATGTATGTATATATATATATATACATATATATATATATATATATATATATATATATATGTGTGTGTGTGTGTGTGTGTGTGTGTGTGTGTGTGTATTACGATGAGTTAAGACGGTATTATGAATAAAATTGTATGGAATATTATTATAAATTCACTAAGTATATAATGTAAATGCAAACCCAGTCTGAAAACACACAGATTTTAAAACATAATCACTCTTCCATTTATCATTTTTGTTAGGTGAAATATGCGTTAGTTAGTGTAAATTGAGACAATAAAGTATTATAGTATTAATAAAGTTGTGTAAAATCTTAAATTGTTCATGTTTAACATGTTTGTAAACTATTTGAAATAAATTTGCTATTGTAATATGTTAACTGAAGTTATCTCTCGACAATTGCGACTACTCATCAAATCTACAAAATTTAATGTAAACCACATGTGGACGTAAGTTTAGAATAATTATCTGAAACACTTAAGCAGAAACAGAGCTGCATCAGCTTTTATTCCATGAAACTTTGTTATCATATTACTCTTATTTGAGTGTACTATACAAAACTTTACATCGCCCATTTGAATACGAGTTCGAGCCATCACATAAATATTAATGTTAATTTTATTTATTGGTATACAAGTCTTTGTCTATGTAATAAATTAAGAGATGGTGGAGACACACTCAGTTGCTAACTTTCGTCTTGTTAACTACAAATAAATTTAAATCGCTGTCCAGGTAGCATGTCAATTTGTGTACATATTATAAAATAATCACATTTGAAATATCAACTTTATTTATAGTTCGAAAACTATGGTTAAGGAATTTCACAAAAAAGTCATTTACACACACTCAGTTGCTAATTCAAATCAATTCAGAATAATTCAAGTTCGAATGAAGCACATTTTGCATTTATAACATTATTTAAGGTAAGTCAGGATCTTAAAGTATGATAATCCCAATTAAATTGTATTTAAATCATCAATAATAAAGCATAATACTTGGAGTATTGGTAAACTATATTTAATAAATTTGTTACGTTAATAGTTAAAATCAATACTAATTTTCAAATTATTTTACAGTTAAAAGATTCTTATAACGCAGGGTCTGCAGATAGGGAATGTAAATTGTTATAGTATTTTATGACGAAGAATATATTGCTTTTCAGTGAGCAAAACCAGAATTTACAATAGATTGCAGTAATACGCAAGGTAATGCATTTGACGTAGACCAAAAAATTAGGATAATTTTATCGCTAAACTGATTTGTAGGTTATTAATTTTGTCAAATTTTTGAAATAACTGAAATGTATGCCTAAATAATTTCTAAAGCGAGCATTCAACCTTTTGAGTCTAAGGTGCGTTTCTGTGAAAAAAGTTTCCTCTGGATTTAGTGAAATCCCATATTTCGCGACGACTCTGCATGTAGAAAATGTATGAATATAGATTTAGAAAGTGTAATAAATTAATTTATATCAATTTATGATGCTCAAACTAGCTAATTTTGTAACTAGCTAATTTTGTAGTATTTGACACAGGAAAGAAAAAACGACATCATGAAAAAAAAACAGATTTTATATGGACTGTTGAATTACATAGCCGATCTGATATTCCTTTGCTACAAATTTCTATAGAAAGAATAATAACGATCTCATGCAAGAATAAAAGATTTTAATGTTCGTGGTATTATTTAAATAAATTTATATGTACATAAATACGATATAAATTTTTTTTACTTACTTTTTGTTCTTTATGCTAGGTTGGTATTTTTGTTTATTCTTATGAATTAAATATTTCATTTTATTAAAAAAAAGATGTTAAGGAATTATCAACAGATAGATGGTAATAAAAAAGTGTGAGCCTTTGGCCCAAAGTGCCTGAAAAAATAAATGTCGATTTATCTAAAGTATATATATATATATTAACAAGGATGTAATTTATTCAACATAATAAATAAATATATTATAAATTAGATGAATTTTGAAACGCTAATGTTTCTAAGAAAAACAGCGTATCGTTTCAATATCTATGCGTCAATTTAAATAATTAATAATTATTGTCGAGATTCGAGTAACGGCTGACAGTAAATTCTGGAAACCCAATCGCTTTTATTAATTGAAGGTAACAAGGTAAACCAATGTCACCTTCACTTTAAAAA
Source organism: Druceiella hillmani (assembly GCA_039881145.1). NCBI lineage: Eukaryota > Metazoa > Arthropoda > Insecta > Lepidoptera > Hepialidae > Druceiella > Druceiella hillmani. The sequence goes on along the minus strand of JAYKKI010000055.1, from coordinate 955,607 downwards.
TGATATTTTTGCAATAATGGTGATAAATTATTTATTAGTTAATGTCTTTGTTATGTATTAATTACTTGATTTTTCTCTTACACATTATAATAATTAGCTTTATTTCAAGTTCTACATTACGTTGATAACGTTATGGAATTATTTTTTCGATTTAAAGTCATGGCATTTAAAATCGAACACTTCGCTTTTTTTTCTATCCTTCATAGCCATTATTAGTCAAAATATTTAAATAATGTAATGAATTATTCATTAAAATAAATTTAGCATTTAAAACTATTAGAGAAAATAAAAGTATGGACATCAATTTATAAATATAGAGTGAGCAGTCCAAAACATTTACTGCCTCAACGTGCCTTCTAATAAATGTTCTCCTACACGTAATGTGTAGATATGGAAGTAAAATCAGGTTAATTGTATCTAATAATCTAGAAAAATCTTTCAGCTAGAACGAATAATACATTTCTTCTCCGTAGATGTTGTTTGTTAAAATACATTTCCTTTTGACTCAACTTCACAAAACTTTTTGTAAGGTCATAAAAAGCCTCGGTTATGATTAAAAGGTTTATTTTTTTCTTCGCAATCAAGCAAAATATATGTTAAATGTTAATCACTCTAACTCTACCATCTTAATAAGAGTCACAAATTCATATCATGTCCGCTCCTTAAAATAAAATGTAAACTGAAAGACCATAAATGTTCGTATGACTTCTACATTGTGAGCTGAGTTTTGTTTTAAAGGTTAACAAACATCCAAACATTTATTCAGTTGGAAACATTGACAAAAAGAATCTATTTAATCTTTCGACAGGTTTTATTATTTACTTAGTAACATAGTTTTAAGTAAGATATTAAGACTTGTTAACGTTGAAAGCTTTAAACTTTCTTTTAGATTACTTATTGACAACAAAATAAATAAAGCTTCTAAAGTAAATGACCATTATTTCAGAAACGCTGTTAAGATTACTAAGGATTTTTTTTTTAAACTGGCAGTAAATAATTGTGAATCGCTAGTAAAACTAATTTTCATAATCAATTTATCTACCATTTTATTTTTGTGTTTGCTGTTTTGAAAACACGAGACCAGATAGTCTTTCAGCATTTTAGAGGATCCTCGATAAAATATGTGAATTTTTTACTCTAATAAATCGCGATTAGATGTATTTGGCTATTATAAGGGGCTTACCACGGGGCTTTTTATTAGTAGTATCTAAAAAAATATCATTTTGTAATACATCTACTTAATTAGAATGATTAATTTCGGTAAATATTTACTTAAATATTAATAACACATACTGTGTTATGGTCCATTTAAATTCCAAATTCACTTCGAATATGCATTATTTTTCTTACAAACCTTATCAAGAAAGCTTCATTAGAGAGATTTTTTTTAATGAAATTTATATCCGAATAATTTATATATATATATATATATATATATATATATATATATATATATATATATATATATATAGGATCCGGAAATAAATATTTACGGTATCGCCTTCACGAGCTAAAAGTCTCTAAGAGATATTGACAATGTATCTCTAATAGATCAAAATCTGATGAAATTAACATAAGAGAATTTAGTAAATACCTCGGTGCAAAATAATTAAATAATTGTAGTCAACTTGAAATAATTAATTAGATATATCTGCCTGTAGCCCTATGAAATAAATTGATAATTTCTGTTAAGACCGTGAAAAATATACTAAGCAATATACTTGCATAGTGATAAATAATGTCAATGTTCTTATACGTGTAGCTTAAAAGTAAAGTCCAAAATGAATGAACAGAATAATTGTTAAAATGTTTACATATCATTTGAAGTAGAAAATCTTAATGAACTATAAAAAAATGTTTGGAAATTATTTTCAAACTTTTCTGAAAACCCCAGTGTGAAATTTGCGATTTCTTTATCAAGAAAATACATTTTTTCATGGGTACACGCTTTAAGTATATTCCATTTAATGCACGGAATCACCAGTACAAAATAATAGAAATTTACTTTGTTACGCACTGTACACTTAAGTGTACAAGAATCAACCATACTGCCAATTTTACTAGTAATTAACAGGCCTAGTATGCATTAGTAAGGGCTGTCCTCGATTCAAACTTTATTCCATTATCGTGTTTTTATTTCAAATTTGCTGCAAGAAGACAGATGAAATAAGTTGTTTCACTGTAACATGTTTTCAAATATGGAATCTTCAATAAAAAAAAACGCATTCATAAAAGTCGATTCATTCTAATTTCGCAAGTCAAAGAAATGAAAAGTCAAGAAAAGAAAAAGTGCGAACCGCAGATGCTAGCACGTAAAAATATATAATCAGCGCGTAGCAGGACAATACGTCGCACCGCTGAAGTTTCACTCAGGTGACGCCCGGGCGCTACATAACGCCACCAGTAAAACAAGAAAGGTCTGAGCGTGTTTCGGCGCATATAAACGTCCTTATGCATATTTCATTTGATATAAAGCCTCAAATCGTTAAAGCAATGTTAAGGGAGGCCAGCCCTACGCCGAGACGTTATTAAAAATACATTTCTTAAGCTTGTTATGAATTCTCTGCGTGACTTGCCGGCACAAATATTAAGCCTCGGAGATTTTTTCGTACCGCGGTCCGCGGCTTTGTTTGAGTGCGATCTGTCGTTATTGTGAATTTAACAGTGCGCTCAGGCGGAGAGGTGCCTAAAAACAATTCGACTAGAAAAGGATTACTGCCCGAATACCGAACGGATTTCTGCGGAATAAAAGAAATTGTATTTTTATCCGGCTTAATTGTACCTTTATATCAGTTAATAGTTGCCGTTCCTGTTTTATACTCTTGTGAAGGCTCCACAGCTGCGTGTTATTTCATCCGCTTCCTTATATAATTATTATCAATGGGTCTCGATTTTTCAAAAATCGATAAAATAGGTGTTATTCGTTTCTATCCGAGAGTCTAAGCACAAATTCGTGTCCCTCAATTTAATTATTTCAAAATTAATCGATAATTTATTTTCCATCCCCCCCCTCATTTTTCTAACCATTATAGATGAAGAATGGAGATTTCTATGAATCTTTTGGAGCGTGACGTAATGTGAATATAATATTTGCTTATATATTCTATACTAGTTGTGCTGACGCAACTTCGTTCGTATGGAATTCTACATAAATATATATATATAAAATCCAGTTAAAAAATATGCCATATGTTGGTCGAGGGTATTGACGTACCAAATTTTATTAAATTTCGTGTAGAAAATTTTGTGTAATTTAGGAACAAGTTAACACACAGACCGACAGAACAATCTAAAAAGAAGACTGGCTTCTATTAGAATTTTGTATCCTAAATCAACCATCCTTTTCAAAATATTTTTCATGCGCACATTTCACTTTGATACAATTTTATTATATATGTATTATTAACAATTGTTATTTAATATTACTTCGTATTTGTCTTTTAAACGAGAAATACTGAGATTGTGCCGCAGGATTAAACTCAGAATATTTTTGAAGATCAGGAGATCCAGATATCAGGTTTTCAAATAGATCGGATTAAAAAAAATTCCTTATTTTGGTAATGAAAGTCAAACAAAACATAGACGAAATTTTAATATATATGTATGTTTTATATATATGTGTGTGTGTGTTTTCCGTTTAAAAAGCATCCAAGGGCGCTTCCAACAAATAAACTGACGGACAGATAACATAGTGATAATAAAGTTCCTTCAGGAACCTTTGAATGCGGGTCCCTATATCATGATAACTAATCTGTATATTAAAATAAAATGTTACTTAAATAAACAAAAAAATTAATTGATACGGCAATACAAAAGTAAAATATGTGACAATAAAAAGATTATAGTAATATATGTATACGAATTTGATTACGCTTATCGCATGTCTAAATTACTGCATGTAATGCGCATTGCAAGGATATTTTTAAATTATTTGTTGGCAGTAATTGCGGAGAAATAACAGAGAGCAAATACATTTTAGATCCGACGTCATAACTGCTAAGAATTTATTACCAAATCGGTAGGAAATAAATGTTAAACCACGTGGAAAATAATTTTTAAAATGGCCTCATCCGCCATTTGGAGCAGCCAAATGTCAATTAAGCAACAGATAACTCTAATATTGTAAATAACGTTAAACATTTTTTTCCTTTTTTTCATGTGATATGAATGTTTGTCATATTATGCCCTCGAGACTATTGTGTTTCACTTAAAGCGAGCTATACTCATAGATTCCAATTGTTAACCTGAAGGAATGTTTTGTTATCTTGGGTATTTATACTTTTCTGTTCTTTTTATTCGTTTATTCGGTATTTCCTGAAGCATGGTTAATGCCAAGGAAATGCTTGTGCAGTGTGTTAAATTCGGGTTATACGGACCCTTAAATTAATTGTTATTTTATGTCATAAAGCAACATTCTGAATTACAACAAAGATATTAATTTCATTTTATCTATTTAACTACGCCGCGGCACAAACCACAAAATAAACAATATATTTTGGTACTACTTTCAAGCTTGTAGCTTTCAGGTGTAGAGATTTTATTGATTAAAGGTGTATATTAAAGTAGTTTATTATTTGCATCAAAATGTGTTTATTTAAAACGACTTTTTGCAAAAGAATATAATTGTTTTTCATTCAAGTCGCTAATTTGACAGCGATATTTTCAGAATCTGTTGAACATTTTCCTATATTTTCTTATTTCTTTTTACTCAGTTTGGTATTGATACGAACAATAAAATATTTTATATCTGAATGTATATAAATATATATATATATATATATATATATATATATATATATATATATATATATATAAATATATATGCGTACAGTAAGTTTTAAGAGCTTTTATGTCAAGAAAAAACAGGGCTTTATAGTCTTACTACAATAACAATTTTGCGTCATTAAAATGTAACACATTTTTTAAAATTTATATCCATCACTTACGTTTTTTTTACAAAGTAATATTAACACCTCTACGAATATTATAAATCCAGAAATTTCTCCTTGCTTTCTTTTCGTTTTAATTGACAGTTTTTACTTAGTAACTCTGGAACTATCCCATGAATAAAATTTATTATTGGTTTCTTTTATGCGGTAGAATAATGTTTTGTTTCCATCACATGGAATAATTTAATGCCACTAAATATTTGACTAGATGTATTTTATAATGTCTAAATGATTTTTGCTAGCAGCTAATTTTATTCAAGAAATATCTGGGAGATGCAGCATGTCATTGTATATCGCGAGGGCGCAAAGCACATATCAGATCTCAAAGAGTTTGAAACGCATGTTCTCAAAGAGTTTGATATATATATATATATATATATATATATATATATATATATATATATATATATATATATTACTAACTTAAAACCTATCATTATGAAACTATTATAAAATCTCTTTTTAAATTATATTGAATAATTTTTGTATTTACTAAATATGGAAAACTGTTAAATATCAATTAAAGTTAGGTTTTTTAAAGCAAAAATCGCCGCTACGTGAAGAGGTGGAAAAAGTTACTACAAAACAAATAAATGCAAAATCATTTCAAAATGGAAAATTATATTTTTTATGAAACACTTTTCACAATTATTAAAACATGATTACAACCGTTTGGTACAAAAACTATTATGTATTAGTCTAAAACTGCATGTTCAAATTAATTATACTTAGACATGTTGTTGTCAATTAGTTAGGGTGGATGAATCTTAGACTGGATATATCACAAATACATTGATAACAAAAGAAGTACAAGTGAAGAAACAATTAACAAATTCTCATTGCGTCTCATTCCACCGTAAGATAAGCCATGATACGGCTGATCTGATGTGATGTTAAGGGAATAGGAGCGGGTGCTATTTGTATGTCGTAAGTTCATGTCATTCAAAGGGACGGACATTCGTCGAGTAAATAGGAACTTGGCCGGCTATAAAAGTCGAAATTAGTTTGGCTACACAAAAACATCGTCCATTCGTCATAATAAGGAAAGTGGCGGATTTACTTAAGGTTCAACGTAAATTTGATTGCAAAGCCTTATCGTTGCTTTCGCGCGGAATACTAATTACAACGAGCGTATTTTCATTTGGAAGTCTAATTTGGGACATCGTCTTTAAAAATCTGGTCTTTCATTCTCCCTGCGTAATTGAAAATTAGTTATGACGAAACAAAAATTACATGTGTGCTATCGAGACGTTAAATTTATACTGGAGTTACGGTCGGTCTGCCTCGTCAGTATACTGGTCGAATTTAAATTTTTAAGAAATTAATTTGTTTTATCACAATAACCCTCACGAAAGCGACGATAATAACATTTCAATTCTCTCGTATCCACAGCATCATAATTAGTAATTCAATACACGTCAGCATCGAGATGGTAAAATTAACTCACTGTTCGCTTTTTCATCCATTTATCAGAATTAAATATTATTAATATTCATGATATATATGGCGTTAGCGAGTAGAAAATAGATATAAACTCAATTTTGCTGTCATCATAATTATTTACATATATTAATGAAAATCACGTGTTACTTACAATGAAGTGTTCTATTGCGTTGACTTATGAAGTAAAGAACGGGGTCGATCAGTAACGTTGCTCATTCGAAATTGTTCTCCTTTATGTCGTGTAAGAGTAGAAGTTCAGTTATAATCCCTTCTCTCAGTTATATTCCTAAAAATGAACTTACTGTACAGCACATTTAAGAAATGTGTTACGAAACTTTCGGAATATGAATAATTTAGTAACGACGAAAAAGGTCGGGTTAGATTTTCTGCACACAGTATCCGAGAGGGGCACTCCTCGGGTTCAGGTGTTACGATATTAATATAACACTATATACCCATATTTATTATTATTTTTTTAAATTTTTATCCATCCATGTCATAAAAAGGAGAAAGAAACACACATATCTTGACACACACACGCACACACAGACATATGCACGCAGTCATAAATATAAATTTCTTCTTGTTCAACAAACTTTTTTGTTTAATAAAATAAGATAAGCAATTGGAAAGTTTAGAATTTTGAAATTCCATGAAAAGCGACTAGGCAAAAGGAAAGTTTTCGTTAATGTGGTTAACGTAGAACTAAAATGACCTAAAAGCAACCAAATTCATGAAAAGTTATAAAAACTTATATTAAAAATAGCACTCAAAGGGAAGACAGCAAGTGTTCTTACATTTTCCACAGTGCATTTTAAAAAATATTGACAACGTCGTGACTTGTTAGTGTTATTTACTTATTTTATCATGGTATCTTTGATGGGATACATCCGCATAATTGTTTTTTTGGGAAGGAGGACGCAGATAAATAAAGATACTCTTATTTAACTTCCTAATTTAATTGTCATAAGTAAATTTAGTGTACATTAGTGTTATGTACGTGCTTTATTTCTGACTCACTGACATTCCCTAAGTACTTCCAAAAGGCCGAAAAGTCCTCATCTTTATGCAATAAGAGTAAAAGAAAGTTACTGTTACTAAAACGCCGATAGAAGGTATTAAATTTCTTTTCGCTTAAATTGAAAAACGTAATCGAGAATACTTGAGAATGAGCTCGGATAACGCCATTCCACTTATCTCTTCAGAAGATAACGGCTGACAAGCATAATTTCATCTTATTTTATATAAGCCTAGTTCCTTCTTTTCACATTTACCACATGTAGACTGTTTGAGATGGAACGAAGCTACTTTTTAAGATAACTTCAGATATTTTTAGGCAGAACAGCAACCTTTAAACTACACCGCCTGAATAAGAGAAAGAAAATGTGCCAACGGTATAATATCATCTTCAAACTAACATTACCTTGCGTTTTAGGAACAGCAGCCATGGTCTTGAGTCTCTTCTTAGCAGAGTGTACAGCCCAAATAGGGAAGATCTCCACACAGGGTAAACAAGTAAATATCGTCATCAAGGATATAGCACACATTGTGTCAGAATGCCTCAAGCCAACCCTATTGAAAATATCTACCCTCTCATCGGGATAGCTACCCCGTAAGAGACAAGAAGTTACGAAAACGATGGATAGCCTGCCAGATTCTGGTGTATAAACAACTTCCTTAACACGCCCCGGTCGAGTCAGTTTCTCTCCCAAAACGTGATAACCCTAACTATGGCAACAATACGTATCACATGAGAAGAAGCGCAGTCATTACCACACCTTGTGAAAAGGAATCTGTTGGTTGCGGTTTTTCCTACGTAATTCGGAAGGCGTTGAAAAACAAGTATATCCAGATACAAGCCTAACCTCTTCAAATAGACCACGATAAGGATACTGACTGCACGTATGGACTGGTACAGAACACTGAATACCTCCTGATATACCCTAACCTAGATACCATGCACACCTTCCACCTCCTTACGTGAAAACCATCGCCGTGGTTCAACACTAGAAGATCTCAATTTGTGTGTGAGTTCTAGACACGGAAATGAATCAATAAACCCTAAGGGTCAATTGAGTCAATAATTCCTTTCTACGGAGTTTCTCAAAAAAAGAAAGAGGAAGTGACAAAACTTAGAGCAACACTTTATCCATTGTTTCGAGTCAGACGGGAAAATATTTCAAATCTAAATTGCACTGACTTTATTCACCTCTTAATTTTACTTGGTTTACAATCATGTCGAAAATATTTAGAACTCTCAACAATATTATTTTCAATAAATTACACCTTGCTACAAAAATATTTGCTCTTTAAATGTATATTTTTAATACTTTTCTACTAACTTGATAATTTCCTCATCAGACGGAGTTAATATTCAATTTATTGTTTACGTAAACAAAATTGTTTCGCCCATTGCTTTAGATCGGTTAAGCGAGTTGAAGAATTTACAGAGATATCATCCAGGCATCGTGCAATCTGCATTAATGATTTACCTTCTTTAGTGAGGAACTTAATCAGTGGATGTTGATAAACTTAAAGATTTTTACTGGAGACTGTTTTTTCGGTTCCACGAAAAATATCTAATAATCTATGAACATCTTATGAATATTGTATTATCACATGGTAACAAAACTACCAATCGATGATTATTTCAGAGCGGGTAGACTGTAGAATTTTGGGCTTGACTACGCAGACGTAGCTCTAAAAAATTATAGCAGCTAGACTTACGAAAGAAGATTTGTAGTTTACTGTTTGTGTATTATTTTCTTTTAGGTGAGTCGATACATAACTTTGTAATTGGTTGAAAGAAATAGAAAACAAAAAACAACTTAAACTTCTTCATTTGCTGTGGCAGGATGTTTTGAAACTTTGTTAAGTGAATTTATATTAGGTGACCTGTAAATTTTGAGCAAAGGTAATTACATAAATCTGTCATTTGTTCCTTGTAGGAAGGAAAAGGTCAGTGTTACAACAATAAAAAAAGTTAAAATATAAAATGACCTTAATTACGGAGCTTCAACGCAAACTTGCCGTGGAATACTAATCGCACCGAGCTTATTTTAATATTAAAGCCTATGTCGGGATATCATGTACTACATAATCTCGTCGCACGTACTTCCGCATAATTAAAAAGTAACGAAACAAAGTTACTGGTACGTTTCTTATAGTGAAGTTTGTATTTGAATTACGATTAAAGGAAATAAATGAAAAGAAGACTAATTTACATTTTATAAATATTGTCGAATTACGTCATTAAAAGAGACTCGGAGAATATTGAATTCAAATTACAATTGATTATTAAAAAAATTATTTCTCAAATAAAAAAATTTAATTATTGTAATACAATTAACTTTTTTATATTTAGTACGGCAATTAAACCATATTTTTAAATTTTCTCACAATTGTGATAGTGCTACCATGAATAATTTGAATTAAACAAACACAAATTATATTCTAGTGATACTTGAATACCAAAAATATTCAATGTGAAATAAATATAAAAAAAAAATAAATGCTGCATTATACAATTACGGGTAAACCTTGACATATATGTAGTAAACGTAGGGTTTTGATCGTTTGTAATATGATATATATATATATATATATATATATATATATATATATATATATATTCATAAGATGTTCATAGATTATTAGATATTTTTAGAGTAAGGAAGAAGTATATGCGAATTTGGGACAATGGGAGTATTTTACTTTCCTCTTAATAATTACACTTTCTGGGCTTTCAGTATTAACGCAAATTATTTTAATAGTCTTAATTAATTTCTAACATTAAAATCTTGGACTAATCTAGAATAAACAGAATGTTCGCACTAAAATTTAAGAAAATGTTATTCCTAAAATTAGGGCCATGAATTTAATTAAAAATTCAATTAAAATTGTTTTAATTGGGACTTTTTCCCAAAATGCTAATTATAATCTGCTTTTCAATTTATTTATACTGAAAAGTAGGTTATAATTAGTATTTTATGTAAAGTATTTCATATTTTGTACTATTTAACGTACAAAAAGAAGTGCTCCTTTAAAGAAACCTACTCCTAGATTCGTGATACAGGTGAAACATATGTTATTAATATTCCAATTTTCACTGAATTGTGCTATTTAAGCGTGAAATAAAAGACAAACAACAAATCTACAGACATCATTCTCCTTTTATTATATTAGTATGGATTATCATGTATAATCTATATTTTAATAAATATACACATATTTGCTATATGCAAAATGTCACTGAAAATATTCAAGATGTGTAAGTATGAAAGAGAGGCAAACAATGAAATTTATACCAATAGCGTTGGGAGTTTGAAACACAAGTTTTGAATTTTCTTAGATCATTTGACGAATTTTTACATCAAACTGAAAAAAAACAGTTAAATTTACGTATCTTATATATTGTATATAGGCCGTAGTCACCTAAAGCTACTAAATTAACAAAAAATTACAATTTTATGAGGTTGTAGTTTAGATATGAAACAAAATGCGAAAACGACTTGAAAATATAGGGAACACAATTCCGCTTTTATCCTTTTAACGTAATATCATTAATGTAAATATGTTGACAGTATCTTGTGTCATATATGATGACGTATTTTGTTTTGCTGCCTCGCAAACACCAAGTCGTTTTCCCTGACACAGGATTATGCAAAGGTATCGTAAACACCACCGTGTTTACGATATTCGCTCAGAATAAACTTTGATCAGTTGTAATCCATGAGATGCAGATGCAGGTACTCAACAATACACTGAGGATTATATGTATATTTTAAGGCATTCTCAAGACTAAAAGCATTCAAAGTACAAATAATTTGGTGATAGCGGAAAGAATCGGGACAGACACGCGCCACTTAACGTCAGACGGGGGCGCCCCATGGGTATGGATGTTACGTCATTCGTATCCTAATTGACTGGGTATTTACCCGGACACATTAAAGAACTATATCGGAGGGAAGGGCCGTGACGATTTCGAAAGGGAGATTTACGACTAGCACACCTACATATGTAATTCCATTCAGGCTAAGTAATACGGATTTGAAAATTTAAGCTTCTATATATATATATATATATATATATATATATATATATATATATATATATATATATATCTAATTTATAAGAAACTTAAATTACTTTTTTTCGTAACTTGACTTTCTTCGTCTTATGAGTCTACATGCGTAAAATAAATTGAATTTTTCTACGGATTTTGCAAAGAATGCGTTATAGGATTATTGGCTTAGAATACACAAGTTAATTTTGTTAGCATAGTTAAAACATGTCAAATATAATCATCAAATCTATTAATAATATATTAGAGAATCCTTGGCTTCGCACGAATAGGCATCGATTTTTGAGGTTTTACGAGTCCTGTTTAATATAGTTCGGCGCACTGAATGATAATACAAGTGCCATATTTCTTCTCGTTTAATCTCGTATTGTAAAACGGAATACAATAATTTTATTTTGAATAGATTATAAATTTAGTAAAACGAACAAAGCTGAGATAAATGTTACCTATTTTAATTAATTAATTTATAATTTTACGTTATTTTTTCGTTGTTTTTATGTCGTTGCGTTTCATAAATGGCAAAGAAATTTTAACATGACGCTGGAATATCTTTTTTTTTTCTCACGTTAATGCGATGTCGTATTTTCAAATATGAGATGGTGACAATAGGTGACAGTGATGATGCTATTACTTGCTCCACCCCTCCTCACATTAATGAGGAGGGGTGGAGCAAGTAATAGATGGAGTCTCTCCTTTCGCTGCTCGTAACTACTAATATTTTGTTGGTAATAGTCCATTTCCAACAATGTAATTATAAATTGTTTCTGAATATATAATTATAAGATTCTTAAAGGAGAAAGCTGTTTAAGAGGAGAAAAATATTTTGAAAAACTATCGTCTTTAAGACCTTATTATCGTCCATGGATGTTAAAGCAGTTTCAAAAAATTTTAAAAATGATTTTGGAAACTTCATTAACAACTAATATTCCATAGACATAAATACAAGTACTGATCTATTTAAGGTATTTGTAAACACTCGGCAATATTTACGGCAAAAGAACATATTTAAATTTATATCTTAATTGCGTGCAGTATACTAATTTTTAGATCATGCCACGTTAGGCCATTTTTTTCCTGCCTCAAAAGGAAAAACGGAACCATTATGAGATCATTTCGTCGGTCATAACCGTTCTTTTGAGAAACCGTCTGACATGGATACTTGGAATTAAAATTGACGAAGTAGTAAAATTATTAACCTGTAAACGAGTCAATAGCTAGCGTTCAAAAATAATTATTTGGAAATTTTAGGGGAATGCCAAGTAAAGGAAAGTTAGAATAAAACAATTAAATTCCACAAGACATTTGAAATTCCATATATAGTGTGGATTAGAGTGACTAGTTATAAGAGTCTCAAATATATTTTTAATATTCACTATATATATTTGTACCCAGTACCTAATTATATTAGATATTATTAAATGTTTATTAGAATACAAAGTCCAAGTGACAGTATTGATGAGTTAGTAAATAAAGTTATTTGACTTCAAACTTGGTTCAGGATCCTCGATGGCCCTGTTATAAAAATACCCTGTATATTAAAATATCCCTGTAAATCAGTTCTGTATAAAAGGCGTCCCGTTTCTAAACGAAAAATTTCATCTGAAAAGCTTCATCGTAGATCTATAGTCGATTATATTTGAATATAAAATAATTCTACTCTATCTCGAATCATAAAAGCCCGCAGTAAACGAAAACGTTTGATATAAAGACGCTGCCTTTTTCTCATAAGCTACGACACTAACCACATTTATTCAAATCCTCGTCGCGGGCGACATTTTAATAGTAAAAATGCGGCGACGGAGCAACGAGCGAGTAGAGGCAAAGGCGTTAGAGTTAACTGTACGTTAGTTTGTTAGAGGATGCAAACAAAATACCGGCGGCGTGTTTGAAGAGCACGCGAGCTGCGAATTACCGCTAAACCCCGCACATAACTCACCATTTGCCCACATCGTACTCTCTTTCGGAATTTATCTTAAGGCATCCGGATCGGCCGCGCCGGCGCTCTGCAAACAATAGCTTGTCTGACTGTGTCATGTCGATGCTTAACTGCATTACCTCTGTGCGTTTTGTATGTTCAATCCATTACCTACTTGTTGATGTTGAGTTATCAGTTATTGTGGTATTCGTAACCAGTTTCGTAACCACCGAGGTGTTTGAGTAAACTGAAAATTTTGGTGGTTGAAGTTAAGTTAAAATGTTTCTTGGTCCGTTTAAGATAAGTTAAAATGTTTCTTGATTTATTGAGTCGTTCGCTTATTAGCGATGACATCACCTTTTTGACGGATGAAACATTGATTATAAATACAAACTAACTTACCCGAAACAATTCTTATTATATATAGAGCTCGCAATAATTTGTAGGTACATGATGGATATAATTTGTTCCGCTCACAAAGTCTTCAGCGAACGCTACGAGATGATATGGGCCTCTCCTTTTGTGAGTTTTCTCACTTTCTTTATTGCTACAAAACTTAATTTATCGAAACTATATAAGCTTAAATATATTTTATTAAAATGGTCTTTCAAGTTTTAATAACTGATATGGTTGTAGCAATTTCTCCAAGTGACTTTACTACTTGTATTTATCGAATTAACCAAGAGCTAAATTGAAATAAATATAGTTATGAAATAAAATTTCGAAGATAATTAAAATTTTTGGGAAAAACTATTATGATATCTTAGATTTTACAGAACGAACTTTTATTTGCATTAATAACATTCGTACCGTTTTAGTTTTACTGAGAAAAGCGATTTATTGTTGGATTCTTTAAAAAAATGCTATTTTATTTATTTTGAATTACATTTATCTATATATACATGAATATATCTATGAATTTCTATTAGAACGTTCCGTACTCATTCAGTTATTCATAGTAATTTGTGTATATATAGTGTATCCATTAAATAATATACAAATATAAATTTCTTTTAAGGTAAATATATTGGCTACTACGTCTTTCGTACGTGAAAACTAAAGCGCTTGTTTAGAAAATCTGAAGGTTTGTGATAATCGCTATGTTTTCCCTGCAGTCTTTGGCTTAGTAGATTTTTAGTTTAGCAGTTTTGGAAATAAGAGGGGAAGAATTTCAGATTTGTACATATGTTTTACAATATCTTTTTAAATATTCAATTTAAAATTAGGAAAAATTACTTTTGCGTTCTTCATAACGAGAATACATCCCCACAGAATTGTAAAAATATATATTTTAAATCCCTATTTAGCCCCTATTTAGTTGTTCCGAAAATATTGATTACAAATGCAGTTTGTGCGAAATATGCGGTTTAAAAATATATTTTATAATCTACGAGTCTGAAAAAATTGCACGTGACTGACGGAATTATTCAAGTGAATGATCTTGTAAGGGGTCTAATTAATTAAATTAATAATGATATTAATAAAGTACAAATTCGTTTAATTGTCAAAGTTTTGAAGAGTAGAGACCAAATTTCTAAGAGTATAGACAAATAAATTAAAAATAAGATTTTGCTGGGGTTTGATAACAAAAAATTTTATAACATCTTTACTGACAAAGAAATTTTGTCGTATTCTTGAAAATTGAAAAGATGCATAGGGTTGGTAAAAATACTTAGGTTCATAACAAATTTGTAGATAAAAATATTAAGCTTAAGACCTAAACTAAAATTGTGCACCTGTTGATATTTTAATTTTTGATGTCGCTGAGACCTAGATACTAAAAACTTTCGATTTACTAAAAATTCACTAAAAATTTTCGTGCCCAATTTTTTACGAGGACGGTATTTTAAAATTAGGATTATTTTGATAACTACGAATTTGAGATATTTACCCCAAGATTACACTTGCGAAAATTTATATGTATCAGTCTAAAATTATAGAACCTACAAAGGTGTGAAAGACGGACGGACACACACACGGCATGATGAAATTATATTTCTTTGTTTGACTACGGAGGCGAAAGTAAATATATTGAAGCGAATTATTTCGTGCACGTTCTCTCATATGTTTGTACTTGTTTTGCAATGTTTGAGATGACTACTAAATCCAAACACCACGATCAATAATCAACATTCAATTTAATAAGAGACAGTGGCCTTTTTGAAGAAATCCTAATTTACATAAATTCTTTTTGAGTAGGCAAACCTGCAATACCCTAATTTTGTGCGGCGATTTCTTGGAAACTATCGGTTCTAACGAGTTAAGGGACACAGTAATAAATTTTAGATTTCAATGCAATTAACTTTAACTTTTGTTTTACGAGATTAAGAAAAAATGCAAAATTTATGAATTTTTTAAAATTTTGTAGTCCAAAATCAGATATTGAACTTTGCCTGACTACATGACTGGATCCAGTATTCGCGAACATCTAATGTTATACAATATTTCTATTAAACCACCTACCTAGCCTACCATAATACTCATAGGCGTATGAATAAAAAAGTATAAAGCCATATACAATTGGAAATCATCAATATTTTCCCTTTTCCTGTGTTACGAGACCTCTAATTACGCCGACTTTCAAGATTGTAAGTTGACCCGAAGTATCTTATAGGTTTTAAGAATCGCTTAATAAGACTGTGGTATAAATAAATAAATATTGCCTACTATATTTTTCAAAGGTGTATGTATAAACAATATAATTCCACATAGAATTAGAAACCATTAAGCTTTGGAATTTTCCCTTTACTTGTGCTATGAGACCTTCTATTAGGCTGAATTTAGGTCGACCGGAAATAACCTATAGGTTTCGATACCCAGTATCAGTTCAAAATAAAGATAAATTACCCTTTAAGGTCGTGTAGAACACGTTGTTGACAAAATTTTAAAATTATTTACGATTTAATTTTGGTAAAAATCGGAATTGGAAAAGAATTATAATTATTTCACCACACTTGTTTTATTTAAAAAATCCATCGAGGTTTGTCTAAAATAGTCATTGTAAAATAATGCCATATTGACATTTTGAAAACAATTATTTACTATTTAATTTTGGTAAAAATCGAAAAATTGTTCTAAAAATTGGGCAATAAACATTACAATTACATACAAACGTAGTAATTTCACTATACTATTCATTTAATTTAAAAAAAAACCTGTTGAGCGATTTTCCTCAAAAACTAAGTAAATGTAAAACGATGTACATTTGGGAAAATAATATTTATCGTTTAATTTTCGTAAAAATCGCTCCCAAAAATTGTAGTCAACATTATAGTTTTGTACAAAGGTAGTAATTTCACCATATTTCATTTTATTTATAGAAAAAACGTAGAATTATTTTTTTACAAACTATTAAAATGACAGTATATTGACAGTTTGGAAAAATATTGTTTTCAGTTAACACTTTTATAAATATTCTGGAAATTACTGTCACACGGCAACTACCTTAAAGGGCCTTATCTTTTTATTGCGTAAACCAAAAAACTTAGAACTACAGCAATGTAAGGTTATAGGCCTTAGTATACGAAATTAATTTAAACTCGATGTCTTTTCTAAGAAGAAGGGCTTTGACATAGAGATGGAGCTACAGATGGGCAACCAGGTTATCCCGTAAGAGCACCGCTTTTCTTTTATTTTGAAGGACGTGACCATAATAAACGAACAATTAGATAAAAAACGGCCTCAATAGCATTATTTTCTTACAGATGTTTTTAAGCGACTTTCAATAAAACTCTAATTTTATGGTAGCTATTTAATTATTTATGAACTTTAGTGTATAAATTAATATATATGGTGAACTTGCTGCTTGGACAGCAATCTCTTAAAGCCAACCAGAACACCAGTCCAGCCACGCTCGACCAGCAACGGGGAATAGAACCCGGATTCTTGCGGTGTGCGGCGTCGTCAATCTCCTATGCATAGTGATCAACCTTATACACCACGGGCATTAGTAGCACTCTTATTCTCGATACGATTTAATTTATTTAAAATATGATACAATTTATTTCTTTTAGTATTCAAGGAAAAATATATTCTGAAATCAATTAAACTTACGAAAGAAAAATTAAACTTAGAAGTTCAGATTTCATTTTACTTAGATTACAGTCATTTTATCTTCTTAGAAAAAAAATGCAGAATAAATGTATATAGTACAAACGTCTGCCTACATATATCAGGCAAATTTTAATTAAAAGTCGAATGGATTATGCTAAAGAAAGTTGGAAATAAATTCACAACAAATTCCATTATAAATATGTAATTGAAGTGAATAGTTTGTGTGAAATAAATATATTACAATAACCCTATGCATAAAAGATAAAATGTTACTCTGACAATTACCTTTAATGTAATTAGAATGTTGGTCTTTGCGAATATACACAAAATATATTTTAATGTGTCTTAATTATACGGAATTTCTGTAATTAATTAACCTTATTTATACTATATATGTAGTTTTTCAAAATTTTATATGTACGGCAATATAGTGACTTTCATGACTGAAAAAGTTTATTTATTACTAAGAAATTAATTAATTACTAAGAAAGTTTTTGATACGATTAAAGTAAAATTTTTTTCACATGTTCCTTCATATAAAAAGGGGTTTTCGAAAGTCCCCTAGTAGTATTTTGTATCATTAACCATCAAGTGCGTCCACTCAATTTAGTTAATGACCATCCCTTCTCAATGATCATTTCTGCCTCCATTTTTTTGAGAAAGCATATTGCGAACACTCAAATATCGATCCCATCTTAACCGAATCATAGTCATTGAAGATACCACGTTCTAAGGCTCCAAGAGAAGAATATTTAAAAAAAATCTACACTTGTCAAAATCAATTAAATCAATAAAAAGTTATAATTGAAAATGATTATTAAAATCAACAAATTATTTCAAAATATTTATTCAACTAGTTTGAAAGAAGCCTTCCATTTTAGCCCACTTGTGATCAGATCTTTGTAAATGTGTCAAATGACCGAGAAAAAAAATCGAATAATATATTTGATTTTACTTAAATATAGCAGTTACTTTTAGCTAATTTTCTTACTAAAATATAATTTTTGTCTCCGCTTACTTGACAAGTTCATATAATGAAGAACGTTAAAAATACCAGGTATCTGATATTTACTTCAAAGCCAATATAAAAATATCGTAATATCCACGATGACTAGTAACAAGTGAACTACAGTAAAAATACGGTGAGTGATCACTTATCAGTATCTTATTGGTTGAAACATGTCAAATCACATTATAAATATTATATCTCTTTCCCATCCATACAATTTGTGTCGCTAAAATACCTTTTATTTCATGTCCGAATTGCCTTCGCAAATTCGTCTATTTAAATTCGTTCTTTTAACTCATGAGTGCGCGACAACCTATTATGTATTAATGAGTGTAAAGAAAATAGAACGAGAAAATAAATAAAAACTTTGATTTCGCAAGTAAAATAAACTAAAAAATACAATAAAATACAAGTTTCGTGTTAAATATTGAAGCACGAAAGCGCAGGTAACATTACAAAAACAATTTGTTATTTGTCATAAAATCTAAAAACAGGCAACGATATTTGCTGTATTTTTAGATTTGTAGAAAGACATTTTGAAGTGTATTATCCAACGACTTAAAACTTGATAAATTTACTTGATAAATAATATAATAAATGTAATTAAAACGTAAAGCTAACATTAGTAAGTTGTGCTATGTAATTATAAAAAAAACATCGATTAGATAAGAAAACACACACTGTATTTTACGTTTTAATCTAAGTTGATTTCAACGCTATAATGTGAAGTAGTCATTAAAGAAAACTGAAAGTTAAATACTTTCTGATTGCATATACCCTAGAATAGGAAGTCATTAAATGTTGACGATTTGGGTAAATGGCATTTCATTAGATTTAAATGAGCTTCGGACGACATGAATTCAAGTTTGCTACTATACTACCATGTTATTTGCGTAAAAACCTTTATTAATAATTAGACAATATATTTTGCGGAATACATATTCCTGTTTAATATTACAAATAGTTCATAAGTAATAATAAGTTTTTTAAAACACTTGAACTCGTGGAAAGATTTTCTAAAAAATGACCGGGGTAAGTATGAAATAAATGTTGATTTATGTCAATATGGTACGCCTTTATTTGCTTTGAATTGTTCTAGACGATTGTTTCCAATAATTGAAACATTTTTTTACATATTAGTTATAGTCTTCGACAGGCTTAATTTCTATTTCCCTGAAGTAAATTCGTTGGAGAAAGATAAAATACAAAAAGGGTCAGGCGCGAGACTACCAGCGCATTGAAGGTTCCGTAACTCGCTCAAATTGAAGTTACGGTGTTTATCAAAAGTTGTCATTAATGTGTAGTTCATATCGTAGTAGATATTTAATAATACCTAGTATATTTAATTTATACATAGGGACATATTTATTTTTGTTAATACTTCGAAACTTTGGACATCTGGGATCACCTTTATAGTTTTCGTACATCTTTTGCGTAGGTATTTTAGGTTTAGTAGTTTCCAAAATAAGGGGTAGAACTAATTACATATAAAAATGTTCATATCTTTTAGTACGTTTTTAGAAATATACTTGGTAAAAGTATAAGTAAAAGTATAGGAAGTAAAACTTTGTTAGATACTCCACATTGTATAAGGAAGTCAAAATTTAAAAAATTGCCCCCTCCATGGCCCCATCTAATTTCTTTATAATTATTTTTTGTTTTGCGTATAAAAATATGTATATATATATATATATATATATATATATATTTATATATATATATATATATATATATATATATATATATATATATATATATATATATATATATATTTATATATATATATATATATATATATATATATATATGAGTGTATTGATTAATGAATTTACTTATTTTCTTAGTGAAAACCACCCAAATACTTCATCATCACAATCCGGATGTCGCAAATCGAACATGAGAAAACACGTTCAACGGTTGCAAATTAGCAATATAACAGAAGGCAAGAGATTTTAGAATTTTCACCCATCTGGTTGCCCACTCAATCCCACACATAACGAAAAAACTGCTGGACCGAAACAGGAAAATCGAGTGTGTTAAAAATAAATGACGATACAAAAAAATTAAAAAGAATCGTCTTATTGGGCGAGGAAGCTCTAAAATTTAATATAGCCTAAGAGAAACTAAACCATGTCAAGGCACAATACAACAGAGGGTGCTTTTCACATAAGTACATTGTATAAGCAGAGATGCTCTCAACTGCTTCCAACATAATAAAAGTCGCGAAATAAATCATTGGGGGATAAAGAAGTAAGGTATTGAAGTAACAACTATTTCTGCACAAATTGATATTGAACTAGATATGAGATTTCAGCAACTTTTGGTATGGGGGATTAACTGAAGTAGCTAGCATAAGCTGATAAATATAACAGCTGGTGTATTTTACAATATACGAACGTAAATGTTATTTAAAGAAGCAACTGAAGAAGAAGCGACCTAAGCATTATTACTAATTTAAATAATCCATTTGCGTATCGAAATCTAATATTACCGAATTTGGCACTCGTTTAACATATTCCATATTTCCCAAACACAATTGATGCCGCAAACTAATGTTAGGAACCAACTTACGCTTATGCCGTGATGCACGAACGCGGATTGGTGGTCATCAGCAAGCTCATTTAATAGAGGGGCAATTAATTGTGGTGTGACTTAGTGTAGGTGTTTACTCTCTGCATTAATGTCAACATGAAAATATAGCATAATTGATGTATTTTCTATTAAAATTTAAAGATCTTTTTCTTAGGAAAATTTTAATTTTTTTTAAATTGTTTGAATTCGAAAAATATTTTATGTGCTCTCGTCACGTTTATAAAATAAATAAGTAAATTTCAAATATTTTTAATTATATTCGTATATTGTGCATATTCGCGTCTCCCTAATCTTAAATCAATTTACTTATAACTATTATAGGGATATGAACAATGTAAAACACATTAAACCATTTACAAAATTATATTATATCGTACACAAAAAAATTATCTGTGGATTAATTCAAGAACACTTCTACCATTAGAATTAACGTTCCAAATACCCGTTCGCCTACCCCGTCCCATCACTTTAACCATCCTCTCCGCCAGCCCAGCCATCCATATATAGTTTTCTAGCTATTGTTTTGTTATACGTTATTTAGTAAGTTCTTTGTAAGACGCAGAATCAATTTATTAATTTAAATAGTTAGAGCTTCATTTATATGTGAACACTTTTCTTAATACTATTATGTAAGTTTAAAATAGAATATAGTTCAGGGTTAGTTTGGATAGCGAATATTTAAAAAAAACTGTATATCTGAAGCGTATTTGAAACAGAGTTTGATTCAAAACGATTTTTTTACAATTATGGTCTGCCTGTCTCTCTGTTTGTCATTTACCTATTTATAGAAGCAATTCGTTAAAATTGCCTGACGGATTTAACCGAGATATTGACAGGGATTATCCATAGTGGGAATCAGTTATATTTATGTCTTGTTTCCGTTTTTTTTGCTTGAATATCTGTGTGTAAATGAATTATCTTAGCAAAATACGTGTGACTCAAAATCAAAGCACTGTAAGGTGGCATGCGCTTGGTTGGTGTACTGAGAATTATTCGTTTAGATTCAAAAATAAAATTTTACAATTTGGATGTACGACAAAGTAAATATTTTGCAACTTCATATTTTGCATTGCAAATACCACACATTATTTATTACCAAAAAACGCTTTTGTGCAATAATAATTTTATAAGGGTGGTATATTCATTTAATACAAATTTCAATATCTTATTGAAATCGTGCGTGACTCCTTATATTTTAAATATATAGCAGCTGTTACCATAATTTTTTAAATATGCTTTATATTGTAAATTAAAAGCTGTACAAACTTATGTTTATATACAATTTTCACAACCCTTTCAGATTGTATGCAAATAAATCACCGAAAACTAACAAATCGAAATAGACCGAATAAAAAAAAAGGAAACTAATTTATTTTTTATCCTTATCGGGTCTCCGATATATATTAAAATATTTTAACAGAAAATATTAGAATTTTTCTCTTAATTTTTAAGTAACAACCATATTTTCCATATTTTTTAATTAGTGTTTTTGGAAAAGAAAGCGTTCACGTACACGTATGTTTTTTTATAGTGGATTGATAATAATTACATAAGTAATTTTGGGTTTCATTTCAACTTTTGAATACAATATAACGTATATTTTAATTGAAAAAGAACAGCTTATTCCATCCTGAGTATGCAATGATTCAACGGGTTAAGAACAGCTATATTTATAGTAAAATATTTAGAGCGGAAAATTTATTTTAATTGCGCCAATCTTTAAATTTTGGAGAAAGTTATAGAGTATACAATATCGGGCTAAAATCCACACATGTATTGTAGTGATGAGTACATGCTTTGGAAGAGAGGGAACAGTTCTTAAGCGTTGTAAGTTAGAAAGAGATCAGTTTGTTTATTGACTGATTATACCAATTATTTTTTCCGATATACTTCCGATTTTGGTGACAGATATCGGTTGGCAAACGAAATGGGTGTGTTTAGTGACCGAGAGGAGAGAGCAGCATAATTAAGATAATTCTAAATAAATAAAACCGCGATCCACAGCTGATATGTTATGATAAACAAATCCTTTTAGTAATTAATGTTTACCCACCCCCCCACCACTGATTTCTTGAAAGGTAAGTTTTAATTTTTATTATTAAAAAGTGTTACATAAATTCTGAACTACCTTTAATATAAATTAGAAAGTCTAAAATAAATTAGAAATTATGTTTCCGAAAACACTAACGACAAAAATATTAAGTAAGTTAATATTTTTAGACAAACATGAAACGTAATGTTAATGTCTTACTATATATAAATTAATCTATAATTTTGTTTCGGTTTCCTTGAATATGTCATTTAGATAAATGCATGTAATTGACAGACGAAATAATTGTGAGTAAACAAACACGAATCAAGAAAAAATACTTCGCATATCTTATTCTTTGTTCCTTAACGAGCCGACAAGAAAATTTTGTTTTCACCTAAACGCTATTCAAACTCCTTAAAGAATAAAAAAGATCTGACAGAATTGCATTAATGATTAAGTGAACATTTCTATTCTGGAAAGGTATATAATAATAGTATATTTTTTTCCACACGCCATCATTAAAATATTTCGTATTGAAAAATGCTCAGTCATTAACATCTAACTACCCAACGGCAACAGAATACCTAATGCGATTTCCTTTATTTTTTTCTATTGGCTTTACCCAATTTTTTATTCTCGCGTAAACGTTTGGTATTCATAAATTTAAAATATATAAATGTTAGCAACTTTTTATTTTCTTTTTTTATATTTTTTTTACCAACGAAGTCTACGAATATACTTGTACGTGAACGCTTTTCTTTTTCCAAAAACACTGACGATAAAAATATGATAGATGAAGAATATGGTTGTTGCTTCAAAATTTAACAGAAAAATGATAATATTTTATGTTATGTTATTTTACTATTTATCCAGCTATAAGAAAAAAAAATACATTTGCAAATGTCTACTTTCAGAAACAAGTGGCTTTTCGATCTATTTCGATTTGTTAGTTTTTCAAGACGAAGAATAGCATACAACCTGCACCATGATCAATGGTGAAAATTACACATATACATAAGTTTGTACAGCTTTATTTGGTGATGTAAAGCTTATTTAATAAATTATAACAACCGTATTAATAGCTGTAAAACATAAGGAATCAGGTACGATTTCAGTAACACACTTACAGTCCCTTTGAAGTTATTTAGCAGTCAGCATTTGCATAAAAGAGTTTCTTGCTAATAAATTATGTGTGCTGTTTGCGATGCAAAATATAATTTTACGAAATAGTTATTGGGTCATGCATCCGAATTTCCAGACTTTATTTTTAGATCAGAACGAATCATTCTTAGTATACCAAACAAGCTCCTGTCAGTCTAACAAATTTTAAGTGTTGCTTCAATAAATAGATAAAATGACAAACAGATAACAATTATAAATAAACTATTTTGACTTAATTTTTGTTTCAAATACACTCCTGATACACAATTTTTTAAAATGTTCGCTGTACAAACTAAACTATATTAAATTTTATACGTACATAACAAGTACTATGAAAAGTGACCACACATAAATGAAGCTCTAATTGCTAAGAAAACTAGAGGCTGGGCTGGAGAAAAGGGTGGCGAGAGAAACGGGACGGGGTAGGCGAACGGGCATTTGGAACGTTAATTCCAATGGTAACTTTGTGATTTATCAGACGTTGAGCGTAGAAGCTCTTAAATTAATCCACTGATAATGCTAATCATACTAATGCCATTGTTCGCATCTGCATGTTATATAATAATGTTTTTACATTATTCATATCCCTATAATGATTAAACTTAAATCGAGTTTAAGATTGTAAATGTACACACGATATGTAAATGTAATTAAAAATATTTGAAAATATTAAAACCAAATATTTGATAATTACTTATTTTATAAAAGTGAGGGGGCCATGTAAAATATTTTGTCAAATTGAGAATATTAAATGGTAATAAAAAATAAGAAAATTTTCCTCAGCGAAATGATCACCTAATTTTAACAGCAAATAAATCAATTATGCTGTATTTACATGATGACAGTATGCACAGATTAAACACCTATGCATGACTCGAGCCATAATAATTTCCCTCTCTATTAGAGTGCTCGCCTGAGCCCACTCATCCGCGTTCGCGCCTCATGGCATGGACGTAAATTGGTTTACGACCTCAACTATCTTTGGAAAATGTGAAATATATTAAATCTTGTGCAAAATTCGGTAATATTAGATTCCGAAACGCAAATTTATTATTTAACTTAAGAATTATAACTTAGGTAGTATCTTTAGGAAGAAGAAATGATGTTTCCGTCAACTTATTTCTGTAAATTACATATACTTTTGTGTATTGTATAATACACTAGCTGCCATATTTACAAACTTGTGCCCATTTCGTTAGCTAATCCCCATGTCAAAGATTTCTGAAATCTGATATCTAGTTCAATATCATTTTGTTCAGGAATAGCTGTTACTTCAATATCTTTCTTCTTTATTCCCTAATAGTTTATTTCGTGACTTTTATGATGTTAGAATCAATTGAGAATGTTTCTACTTACACAATGTGCATGTATGGATGGCGCCATCTGTTGTATTATGCGTTCATACGGTTTGGTTCCATTTAAGCTTCATTTAAATTTTAGAGCTCCGTCGCCCTACAAGATATTTCGTTTAAATTTTTTGGATATTCATTTGTTTTTCACGCAATTGGTTTAAAAAAAAACATGATTTATTTATTAACAAATTTGTTATTCTGTAAACAGTATACCATTTTTATCTTCATGCAGTATTAATTTTGGGTAAAGACGTTTAAGTAAATTTTACGTTATGTGCCCAATGGGAAGGTATGACATGTAGATTTATTTCCTTCAATATAAATTTATGTAACAAAAACCTTAGTCTTATATCTCGTATTCTATTAATATGCATTTATTAGCTTCAATTGTATGGAACTCTGCGCACATCTCTCAAGCCGATTTTCACCCAGTTATAATTACCACATCAATTTTAAATTTTGTGAAGTAATGAAAATCTGATGATGATACCATAATATAGATGTAAATGGTTAACGTAACCCATCGAATTTGGATTCGTTTGAATTATCCGATTGAATCATGTGGTTACATATTATAACCACGAGGCTATGGTGATTATGGAAACTTTGTAATGCCTATTTTATTAGTTATCTTTTTTGAAACTATACGTTATTCCATTTATTATTTTACGGTTGGAACTTTACTATTTATTTCATGGTAATTTTTATCTGTAAATTTTCCCGTTTGTTGTTGTTTATCAAGTTGTTAGTAAATAGGAAATAATATAACGATTCTGACGCTAGGTTAATGAAATTTTTTTTTTTTAATTTCTTGGTTGCTATAGTGAACACAGAATTTACATTAACACAATAAGTTCTTATTGATGCAAGTGCAATGAAACAAATAAAGGACAGTGGGCAAAATGTATGGAGTTTGGTCTAATTTTTAAATCCAGCAGCAGATTCTGTAATCAGCAGCACAAGAGGTGCACTATTCATTTCAGTTTATACTTAAAGGAATGTGTGAATATATAGGTTGATTTTCTAGATATATAATTTTACTTTGTATTTCTTTTTATTTTTTCTACAGAGAATATTGATATTGTTTATTTTATTTCTATAAAGAATATTGATATTATATATAAATAGAAATAGTAAAACATAAATAACCTCCCGCTCACGCTTGTTATCTCCTAAGCAGTGAGCAGATATGTGTACATATATTACGTGGACGCAACATCCTAGTGTCTGTTTTCCTATAGCGCATGAAAAATAATAATGACTTATTGCTTCTCTGTCGGAAATATTTGTGGCGCATATTACATGGGTGTGGTATAATCAAGAACGTGTGGGTCGAAATTGTATCCTACCTCTTAAGAAAAAACCTTCCTTCATATTAATTCCATGCTTAGTCATCCTCTCGGGGTTTGGTTGTTCACATATTTGTATATGATACAGTCCATGGCGAATATGCTCACTATGATAACTATATGCTAGTTTTATGACGTAGGTACTCACTGCAAATATCACGAGGTCTCCTTCACTCGACCTAGGGAATATTATCATATCTCCTGGTCCAACAAATAAACCTCAAAATGCAGCTCGTCGCCTATTAACGTAATTATCAATCACGTAATTGGCTAATACGGTCGGTACCTCTACTCTCTTACCTTTTATTTCAGTAAATCTTTATGTACTGTTTTCAGTAACGCTGTGAAATCAATTTATCAGGGCGGCCGCCATTTTAAAATCATCAAACATACGGGTCATCGTTTTGTTAAAATAATATTGACGGAATAACTTGTAATCAATTGCGTTTGATGCGCCCGTTAACGACCTCTACGACCCACTGACACAGAGTAACGAGTCGAGATTTCTTGCCTCTGTTGTAGACAACTAGCCTTCTTCTCAATTTCTAATTGACGGAATAGAAACTTGACAGTTGCATAACTCTATATGTGGCACTGCGTCACGGAAGCCTCTGTCTAACTCAAAGACATCACTTTCTTTTTCTTCATTATTTTGCAACATACTCATTATACTGGCATTTGTTATTGTAGCGGTATATAGCCCTAATACTTCTAATAAATGTCCATCACACGAAACAATCATGAAGGGTTTTTATAATTGGTTGAATTTATTATGTGCAAACGTAGGTCTTTGGAAAAAATATTTGAGCTTTTTTTAAAATAGACATATGTACCGTCACATATGGTTATGGCTTTTTTCTCTGATGGTATCAGGGACCAGTGAATTACGTGAAACGATATCATGTCAAGACAATCTGCGAAACTCAATATTTGCGGGTACAAAGTCCTGGGATAAGCAATCCCTGCCAATCTTCATTTTTCTCTCCTAAGTGCGACGACTTATGTTAAAAGTAGCACTGAGACGTTCATTAAATTCTCCAGTACGAAGTTTCATTAAATAAGTTCCTAGGGTTTGTTAGTTTTTTGCAAGACCACTGCAAGGAAGGTGTGTCAATTAGGATTTTATTAAATTGAGAAAAAGTGAAGCGTTTCGAAAGCGCGAATCACTTAAATGCATGGCTTCTATGTTTTCAAAATCAATTTCAGAGCAATTAATGCTGCTTTTTTATTATCCTCATAATATCTTGAAACCGTACTTTGTTAAAGTCGTGAAAAACATTTGGGGTGATGAACGGCTCATCCGGATCGTTTCCAATTGAAATGCTCTTAGCAGACTCTTGCAGCATCTGGGACGTAATAATTTGAATATATTAAAAACATACTCTCAAGATTCATAGACGAGACCCATGTCTATTTCCATAAAATAAATAACTGGCAAAACAACGGTTATTAAAACCAGCCATGTTTGAGATTAATTTCTCTTCTTTTATTATTAGCAATCACAAATATGGACTTCTTAACACAATAAATGTTTAATAATGCTGAATAAAATCATATAGATAGTACATACGTATTATTGTGGATATCTCAAAAACTATAACATCTAGAATCATCTTGACAGTATTCCCACCACCGTTACGTAGACTTCTAAAAAACCAGTTTTACCAAGATTTTAGGTTCAACAGTTTCATAAATAACGGGAGGAACATACTTTTTGTATATTGTTCAGTATGTCCCGGAAGATAAACCACCTAAATCTATGAATAAATGATGTTTTTTCAAAAATCCGTATGTAGGTCAACATGTATAGGCCGCTGCTGTAAACCAATTTTTTGTGCAAAAATGTGTAATTTAAGAGTAGTGCTTACCAAAATTATGTTAGGATCTGATTTTAAATTCGGAACGTGGACAATGAAAATTCTCAACAGATTACAGTGTATCATCAATTGTTAATTCTTTGTGTGTGTCGATAAATCAATAACAGGACTAGTTTGTACAGGTATCAGAATTTTATTTGTGTTTGCACTATATAGTTGAAGAGTAGTCCTTTAAAAATTACATCATGATCTGATTTTAAAGTCTAAGGATGGGCTATGAAACCTCACAACAAATGACAGTGTAATGCCTGTGATTGATATCTTACATGTGTGGATAAAGCAATCAGTAGGACAGTTTAAGTAGGGTCCGATCATTACATAATAGGTTGCGCCATTAGAGCTCTTTAACGAATTGCATAACGTCATTCGTGATTAAAGATATATTAAAAATTGGACAAATATTAATCTGTCAGACTATGAACATGATCATCTAAGCTTTTATTATTTAGGATCCTAACCGAGAAAGTTCTCATTTCTGGAAACCTCTGATCAGGTCCCTCTTTTAAAATATTATTTGAATGTTTTTCCCTGTGTTTCTTAAAAGATGCTCGCTTTTTTGTTTTGTGATACAATGAAAATAATGACAAAAGGAAACAAGTGTAGGGACGAAGTTCAACGTAGCCCTCGTTGGATTTGTTTTTATTGCTTTTACTTTTAATTTGATTTTTATCTTTATTCTTCTTTGAACGTGCCATCGAATTAAAAACAGAGTACCTGATTATTAGAACGTACGTAAAAAACAATGCTGTCAATTGTTATTGGAGTACTTAATTAGAGTAAATACTTATTGTTGTTAAGTATTTAGAGTTTCCTATACATATTCCTCAATAGGAAAAAAAACCGAGCTCTTATAAGATCACCCAGGTCCCTATCTGTCACAGCCAATTTATTAAAAACCTTACGATATAGAAAATAGGAACTTTCCAGGGTAATAAATCTTATTAACCCACATATTTTACAGTAGCAAATTTTTAAATTATTTCTAGAAAAATGTAAGAGGAGATAATTTTATAATAAATTTTTCTATTTTATTTAATATGTGGGGTATAATTGAAAAAGGTTTGAAAATTTTTGAAATGACATGTTTGTAAGTATTATTACCGCACGTAAAAAAATCCTTCTTTACTCCGGAGTAGATAATATAAAAATAATCCAAATATAATGTTATTTATCAACAAATTTATTGCTTAAATAAATAAAATATTACATTTCAGAGACATATCCGTTATTTATTTGCCCACTGGCGCGTCTGCGTCCGTGCGATGTATATGTGTGATCGATTAATTTGTAATCTTGTAACTTTTGGACCATTCGATATATTCATATAAAACAGAGTGTATAAAAGTCATTTTGAATAAAAAAAATACATTCGATATAGTTTTCAAAATTGGTAAACATTGAATTGTTATAACATCAGGTTTTCCGTTATTTTATCGTATTCAATTTTATTGTAGGATGTTGGCCTATTAGGGATATTAAATTGTTTTAATATTGTATTATGTACATATTGCAATTTTTATATAAAGCATCTATATGTGAGATTTTCTTGATATACGTCTGAAATTATATATAGTATAGTACTATGACATACATATGACACGAATGACACGAACTGACAAATATAAAGACATTTAAGATATTCCTTGATTTATTACGGAACTCTAAGGTAAGGTAAGTAAACAATGCGTGTTGGAATACTCTATTGTTTATATTATGTATCGTTCCTTGGTATGAGACCACGTAACAGTAAATGTACAGTTAGTCTAATAAAATAAGTCTAATAAAATTAGTCTAAGCAGTTAGTCTAATTGATTTTATTGCGATTGCGATTTTAAATTACGGTTTAGAATTTATTGGTTATTCTTACACAACTGAAGAAATAGATATTATATAATTAATGAAGTTGTAAGAATTCCGTGAAAAATAGGAAGTCTTGAGAATTTGTTTAATTCCTTTGTTAATTTGTATATTATGAGGCTGAGCTTTTAGTTGACATAAACAAAGATGAGAAGACAGAATCAGAAAAAATGTAGGCTTTGCTGCATCTTTTCTCCTTTTTAATTTTTAATGATATTTTGTATTACCCAGAATGTCAAGAGTTCACGAAGGATTAAATAATATAACATTTATTGAAGTCGATACAGGTATTTAAGGAATAGATTAGAACACGTTGAAATAATGCTTCCTTTAATTCTGACTTGAGTTGTTATTCTTCATAAACTTCAGGGCACCATTCTAGAAAGAACGGTCATAGATTTGATAAAAACGTATTTTACTGAAGGTCACTTTTAAGCTGATTTAAGTCGAGTAACAAATTTAGATGATATTGCTTTAATCCGACTTAGCACTAAACAAATTATTATTGGAACCAGAAGAAAAAATATTTTTGTTGAAACGGAAAGACTAATACTATTTTTGATTAACTTTGATTAATTTTGATTATTTGGTTTAAAATTGATATTATCAATAATTTCACTTAGGTACTTTTAAACATCAATTGACTAATTAAGTTACTTTATGATCTGACTGCTCAATACTTTTGTGTATTAATATATGTATACATATTTACCTATATCATTTTCTCTATTTTATTACTCTCTTACTACGACAAGGCAAGTGAAATGAGTCTAAACCTCGATGAATCTAACAGGTGGTGAATCTTCTCTTCGCCATAGGAGTGTTCCTGTCTATACTTTTTGACTTAATCTTTAGACACTAGCCACTCTTGAACAAAAGACTCGTCAAAGCAAGTCAATCGAGTTCAAACTCAATAAATTTCATAATAAATGACTTTACAGGTTGACCTTAGAAAAAACTTTCATCTCCTTTGTACTCCTCAAAATTGATCATCAAAGTGGGAATTAAAATTTGCGTACCTAAATTTTTTAAAAGAGCCACTATATTCCATAATTATGCCAAATTTCTAAAATAAACGAACTCAAAGAAAAAATACTATTTTCCAATATATTTTGATTATACTTTGTTAATCTAGTCATTTATAATTAGTATAATGATATTTCATTTTGATTAGATATTAATTGCATAACAAGTTACAAATACAAGTGTTTTTACAAAATATGGGTGCATATTAAAATTAAGATAAAAGTAAGGCGTGGATATTGCATGAGGCATATTCGGAAAAGAAAAAGCATATATCGTTAGCCACTTGCAAGAGAGCTTTCTCGTTAACAAAACATCCTCACATAATAAGAATTAGTACTGGGCTTATCTGAACATAAAAATTAAGCTGTTTATTTGAAATCCAAACACTACCTCAGAGATGAACTCATTTTAGAATGTTTTAAAAATTTCTTACGATAAGGTTTTCGCATTAATGAAGTGTAATTAACTTGTTGCAATGAGTGCCTTTTGCTCTTTTTATATTTAAAATGAAAGGTTCTAGTTTAGGCTTAGGCTTAAACTAGAACCTAGGGAAAAGAAAAAAAGTATCATACTGCAATTACCGTCTTCTAAAATGGATCTTTTAAGACAGAAATGACCGTAACACATTTTTGAAATATTAAGTTTTTCTTGATAAGTTGAATGGAAGACGCTATATTTCGATTTAATCTTTACGGAACCACTTACGATCTCGAAAGTAGATTGCCCAATATGTACATTTTAAATAAAAGTAATACCTTGATAAATCTAAGGTGACCTTAGATTTATCAAGGTATTACTTTTATTTAATAAGTAATACCTTGATAAATCAAGTAGTAAAGTAAAGTAATTTTGGTTCCCTATTATTTCTTTTAATCATAAATTATCTGCCTTTAGAAGTAGAAGCTGTAAAATTCCTGCTTCAACCGGAGGTTGTTTTTGAGTTGCTTTAGAGGGACATTGATTTAATTTGGTAATGGTATGCAAAAACAAGATTTCTTATAATATATGTAAGTATTCAGTATAAAACTATTTTAGTTTCTGAATATTGAGAGCTCTTTGGAGTCAGAATTGTTGTGTTTAAGGAGGTCTGGCTACTATCATTGGTAATATTCACACCCGTAAAGCGCCACAATTTGTGAACGTAATAATTATTTTAATATATCCCATGTACATTAACCAACAAAGTCTTCTGATTTTTTTTAACTGCAAAAAATTATGAAATCTATTATATTTTGATGTGTACCGTCAATTGTTCAAGGTTATTTAAAAAATGCTATGCTTTTTGTTATCGGAGTTCGAAACACGTTTTATTCGGTATCTGTATCACAGATCTACCAAAACTAGTACTAATTGGTGATATATATGTAACTTTATTCGTGTAATTTTACCAAGAAAGTGTTAATTTATGTGAGAAACATTCAGCATAAAAAGTTTATTTACCATTTTCTGGCTGAAGTAATAAAGGATTCACGAGTTTAGCATTCAAATGTAAAATTATTCTAACTTTCGCACACGGTTCAACGGTTCAACCGTGAGGTTGAAATTATAATATTTAGATCTCAATTTCAAACTCCCAAATAGCCCTATTATAATATCAAATTGTTATCGAACCCAACAAGAAATATTATTTCCGAATATCATTCGTGACTCGAATAAATACAGGCCGAATGATACAGATGGAGAAGGTAGCCCTTGTGTGGGTTAACCTCATTTTCGACGTATGATATTGTAGGTATCGCACCTGAGCGTGCTGATAAGTACCTGAGCGTGCTGATAAAAATTGAGCTCGAAGATAATCAATACAAATCATATCTTTTATTGATAAAATGAAACATTTTCTCTTAATGAACTTTTATTTTTAATAATTTCTCAAAGTCGTCCAGTCCTTGTCCAAACACATTTAGTTTACGGTTCCTCGGTAGGCTCATTATATTTCTCGAAATGGTTGATGTAAATTAATCAAAATTATTTATAATTAAATGACACTACGTGATGTAGTATTATTTCCACGTGATGTAGTATCTTACTTTAAGTTCTTTACTACGACCTAGGTTTCGTTGTATTTCAACATCTTCAGGTGGGCTATTAGCAAAGATTCTTAGCAAGATCTTTGCTAATAGCCCACCTGACGATGTTTTAATACAATGAAGCCTAGGTCGTGATAAAGAACTTAAAGAAAGTAGAAATAATACTACATCACGTAGTTTTATTTAATTGTGAATAATGAATTTCTACAAAATTAACGCCAAATATATTCAATAATTAAAATTCCATATTTCTTCCAACAAGTAGCCTGGCTCTATATTATACCACGTGATACACTATGATACACTAGCTCTATATTATACCATTAGGAGAATTTTTTGATGTTCCTTGTAATTGAAATAGTTTTTCCATTAATATGTATATGTACTTTTAAGAAGGATAAAATTTTTAATGGAGGTATTATTAAATTTTATAAGACTAATTGACTAGAAGTGAAAAGCTTTTAAGTTAGGTGCATTGATTTTAGGTCAAATTACCTTTATTTACTGAGTTAGGCCAGGTTCCTATTACTTTAGCCCTGATTTCTGCAAAGTTTGCGGAAGAAAAGTTTTTAATTTATCTCTGAAATTACATTATAATTTAACGAGGAATTCGTTCTTTAATTTTATTAATTTCTATATTTCAGAACGAACAACCACGTAACTTAGTATTTTTTTATCAAAGTTAAATTAAATTAAATCAAGCTTATCTTTAGTTATTTGAAACTTTCTAGTTATTTGCACTCGACGTATCAAATATCAAAACTATGTTGAAATCATTCTAAATATTAAACCATATGTTTGATATACTTAGAGTTTATCATCAGAAAAGAAAAACTTATAATAATATAGTAATAGGTGATAATAGTAAGCAATAATTATTTTAACTGAATGTTATAGACGACCGGCTAAAATAGGCCTGATATTCCAAAATGCAATTTTGCTTAAAAAGCTTGTATTTTTAAACCAAATAATAATACTTCGCTCTTCTTACAACCATATTCTTCGCTCTTTACAACCAGAAAATGGTATAAAAATTAAACGGAAGTTATGATTACTATTGAACAAAAAAAAATCAATCATCGTAAATACTGATGTTATTATATTTTCATTAAATCAAGGTTTATTAATAAGTAAGAAAGATAGTGGAACAAATTAAAATAAAAGTAATTACGAAAGAAATAATCGATAACAACCGACGCATTGCCATTGCTAAAATGAGTTAAAAAAACTGTTAACTGACAGTGACGCTTGTGATATAATTTTGAGTGAGTAAATTTTATCTTCACTTAGGCTGTTTTTTGAAATGATTGCGCTCTTAGTCATAAATTTTGACGATACTATTCTATTTATAGATCTCATCTCCAGTATATAAAGAATAAAGAGATCATTAGATCTGTTTAGAGGATATCATATTTTCCTGAATGTTGATTTAAGTAAAAGCTTTTATTGTCTTAGTGATTTATTTTCTTTACGTAAGGGTGCAATTTTTGTTCTTGTAGTACATACGCTCGAAAACTTACGGATTTTGCCTTTCATTTTTAACTTTGCTTAAATTTTTGATAAGCATGTGCCACAGACAAAATATTTCTAGGCTTTTTAAAAATATATTCATAAGTCTAATTTGTGTTTGGAAGGGAAGTTGAGGTTGAGTTATCGGTCAGAGATAAAAGAGGAACATCCACAGCAGAGCATTACGCTGTATACTTTCTGAAAAAATTCACTCCAACATTATACCAAGGTTCTAATTTTAAATAACATAGGAGAAAAACTAACATTTCTTTGCTTATAAAGCAGAGCAAAGCAGCAATTCAAAAAATATATAATATACATTAAGATGTATTTTAATTTACGAGGTGGTAATAACGAATTATTTCGGAATTAATTGTTTCAGTAATAATAATTATCTCATGTTACCCCAATGGATAAGAATATTTGCTTCCACGTTACAAAATATCGTTTTAAGCTGTATGTTTAAAAATGATATTTGGTAACGTGGAAGCAAATGTTCTCTTAAAATGGAGGGGTCCAATGAACCCAATAGACTATATTATTGTCATATTAAATTAATTTTTATTTCGTAATATTTAAACTTGATATAGAGCAAAAAATACCCATAACAAACAAGAAACATATGAAAATCATTCGTAGCCCGGAATGTGGCCAAATTCACTTATGCAAATATTGTCTCTGCCCAAATATGTATCCAGTTGAATACAAACGAAGCATATTCCTCCGATATCCGATTACAGTTTAGTACTAAGAAAACGTTCAGGTATGAAGCGGACAACTGGCTTTTTATTCGTCTTATCATTTCACTGCCAAACTTTTTCAATCCCCAGTTTTATTAGACCGCACAAGACAGATGGCTTTTATTATTTTCTCCATGGCTCCTCATATTAAACTTAGACCCGAAACGTCAAAGTTGTGCGCCAGTAAAACAGGTATCCGGTATACGGATTACGCAAGGGCAGAGCGATACAGAGAGCTGAGTCAAATTTATTGGAAACTTATCCAAGAGCTACGGAATGCCGCCAAACTGTTTAAGTTTCGTTAGAATTCGCACAATATCATATGTGCAGTTTATTGCGATTGTATACGATTTTAAGTACAAGCAATTTACAATGTATGTTGAGAGCTTATGCGTTTGATGTCTGCTTTCAATTTAATAAAATTCCTATGGAAATTGCAATTAATGTTGACTAAATGAATTTATTAGTTATCCTTCTATCTCATTGTATCCTTCAATCTATTTATCTGTCAGTCTCTCGATTTATTTATTGGCTTATGAACTGAGTTGTGCTACATAGATTTGGATGAAAATTTGCCTTCTATAGGGGAACTTTACCTAGAAATGTAGTGCGAAATAATATTGCATGTAGATCTTACAGTAAGCAAGCCTGGCTTGATTATGACATCATCAAAACTGGAGAATGGAAAAGTAATTCTGCCGGAGAGATGTTCAAATTCAATGGTCAGTCGTAGAAATTGTGAACACTACAACTTCGACACGCGCAGGAATGCGGGGAAAAGCGAGTTGACCAAAAATATAGACGCTAGTACTACTCATTTTATAAACCTCTAAGGAACAGAATTTAGTTCCGTGTTATACTTTAGTTATGTTTTTTGTTGCATAAGAAAAATTAAAGAATATTTCTTAAAGGCTATACAAATATGTCCTATGGAAAAGTTCTGGTATAGATTAGAAAGGTGTGTATGGACTTAATCATAGATATTTGGAAGAAATACCTTGGCCGATAAACGCT
Organism: Druceiella hillmani; assembly: GCA_039881145.1. NCBI lineage: Eukaryota > Metazoa > Arthropoda > Insecta > Lepidoptera > Hepialidae > Druceiella > Druceiella hillmani. The sequence continues at coordinate 918,619 of JAYKKI010000055.1, read as the reverse complement.
TCTAATACTGATTTCTACAAACGAAGTTTTGTATTGTATTATATATCAGAGTTTTTCAAGAAACTTGTAACGTAATATAATAATTTGCGTATCGTATATTGCGCACTTTTGCATACATACATTCTATTCATGAATTATAAGAGTTTTGACATAAGATGAGTAAATTGTAACATTTTTTATTACACAATTTCTCGAAATATTTTATAGTATATAATGGAAAAGAAAACTTACTCTCAATTTAAAACAAATTAGTGAAGTGAAATTAAAGAGTTCATTGAATATGGTTTTCTTAAATACGTTGATTCATATAATTTTGTTTCAAAACAATTATTAAACTGAAAAGTCTAAAAATATTTAATTTTTGTGCTTACAAATATTTTTATTTATATTCGGCAATTTTTAATATTGCGGATGGAAAAACTGGAACCCTCGTGATTTCACGTCCATTCGTCTGTCATGTATAACTTCGTCATAACTCTTTCAGTTTAAGACCAATTGTAATAAAATTTGACTGGTAAACGAAATTTAATTAAATAAAGACACAGTCATACTGAAAAAAGTTTTCTGATATTTTAAATAACTCCCGTATATCGTACTTCGAAAAAATTTTGTTTTCTCGGAACCCATTGAACGGAGTTTAAGACGTCTACATTCAAGAAATAGGTAATTATTTTCTGACATGACGTTGAGCTGCCTACAAAATTTCTAACATCTTACTTCCCGACTTGTTGTCTTCACATCATGTTTTTGTTGTAAGTAACAGTACAGTTACGGTCTGCAATATATGCAGTATAATGCCAAAAAACTAACAGTAGTTATGGACTTCTTACATATCAAGAGATGATTAATTAAGTATCATAACTTCCGTAATTATGAAACAAATAATCGATTAATGTTATCGAATTTTTCGACGTCGAGAACGTCGTATGGCAGTTAATAATTATGTACGTAAATGTAAGCGAAGTAAAAAGTCGAGTATAAATGTATTATTTAGTTATGGTGTTTCCAACAATATTCTTCCAGGCTGAAGTTTATTGAGTAAACTTATCGTTATAGCACCCTTATGGGCTGCGAGTTGTTCGTTTAATTACAGGCCGTGACTGCGGAGTTAGATACAGAGCTGTAACGTTATTTAAGATGTAAAAATACTAGTCTCCTTGGCGTTGAATACAATATTTCGTTGCACGTTTCGCGACAGACAACTTAATACGTTAGAATCAATATTTAAAAAATATTTAATCGTTCTTTTTTCGTCTAAAGGAAGAAAAGCGTACAGCTCTAAAACTTATATTTTATTTACTTACAAACAATTTTGTGGTGTTTGCTTTTGACAGTTCACTTTGACGATGCCGAAGGGAACAGAGTTAACTCGACCCAGCGTCACCGATGCGAGCGTGACTGCTTTCTTTTGTTTACTGCTCAGAAAAATAGCGCATCAAACTCAACGCAACTTGCAGATTGTTAGCCAAAGTGTTGAACAATTCCCGGAAATATTATAAACAAAGGAAACGTACTGAAAAAAAGATATACCGTAAATTATCAAGTGATCACAGTGTGTCATATATTATTAAAACGCGTCACAATTACATTCCCGAAGTCATGACTCGAACACAAGGTCAAAAGGAGTGTAGGTGAGTATCGCAAGTGTATTAATTCCATTGATGGTGTATTGCCTTCAAATTTTTATCGACATACTACAGTACAAGTTTATAGCATCAAGTACCGCTCAACCATTTAGATCATTACTAATATTTTTTAAGTTTTTTACGGCAGCACCATGGTCGTTGCTCAATAAAACTCCAAAATATTCACAAGTTGAATGTGTTCATTATAAACAGTTTGAATAGTTTTAATGAAAACATAAAAACGCAAATTAACCTTCCTATAATGAAATCAACTGAACATTTTGTCACATATTAATCGATAATAGAATTGTGATTTAAAGAAGTGATAATATATTTGAGTTACACATAAGCTTGTAACAATTTTTCCTGTTACATTTAACTTCCAGTTTAAATGTAACATTATAATCTAAAACAAAATTATCTCCTCTCGTGACTACAATTTTTCTATTATTTGGAAGAGATATTAAATACAGTTTATAAGGGCTTTCTTTTTGTTTAATAAATTCAATAGGATAGTATTAGATGACAAAACTATAGACATAGGTTACAATATTAGCTTTTCAGTATTTGAATGCCATAAATGTTAATTAGGACACCAAAATATTTCTTTTTGGTGTATGTGCAGTTTTCTGTATTAAATCACACTAACGTTTTGTATTTTTAGGTGTTTTTTACATTAACTAAATAACTTTTTATTTGATTTATATCATAACTACATTCAATTGCATCAGGAAATATAAGTGCATTTTGGCAAAAAAAATTTGTTCATTGCTTCTCTTTCTTATAATTATGCACCTAAAAAAACGTAATTTACCGGATTATTCACGCGTCTGTCTGATACAGTACTTTACTCGGTAACCCTTTGATTTAGAAAACTTGGCATATCGGAAAATTTTTAAATATTCTTACATTTACTCGATGTTTTTGTATGTAATATACAGTAACTTGTGCTCTTAGTTAGCAAGAGTTTTATGACAAATAAAACCAGCCAAATACAAAGTAGCACTCTTTTTTCCTTTGTTCCTTTTTGAAGTGAAATTTACTCACAATCTTCACCATAATAATTAACTCAAAATAGGTACCTACTTATTTACAATAAATAACTAAGTTACTTATTTTTGAAGACGGTTCCAGCATTGTCGACCAACTTAATTTATAAAGTAAATTTAAAACCTTAATTTCCAATGTACTTACAATACTAAATATATTCATAAAGTGCGTATTTATAATTATAAGTTGATCGGTGGTGCTGATTATTTAGTGTAAATTAGTTATTTATTGCAAATAAGTGGTACCTATTTTCAGTTAATTATTTTTAACTCTTTAGTACCTACTTTTTTTAAGTTTTTTAAAAGATATTTTATTTTAGAACTTTTAGTAAGTAATATATTAATATAAATAATCACATTTATTTTCTTTCTTAGAATATCGGATAATGATTAAAAGTCACGGACAAAAGCTAGTATATAGATAATTTCCTCTTTGCCTAAATTGATTATCAACAACACATAGAAATAAACCAACAGTAGAAGTTGCCAAAGGTTAGTTGTTAGCTATTGAGAAGTTCGATTCACTATATCTGAAGTCCAATATAAGATTTTGCAAATTAAAAACTACCATTTGAGGAATTCCGTTCTCCGTATCCGAAATCCAATATCAGATTTTGCAAAGTAATAACTAAAGTAACAACTAACCAGTAGCATATTGAATCACGGTCGATTTATTAAATCCGTTAACGTTTATTAATTCGTTACATTGTTCATCTTCAGAACTCATCATCACGTACTGACCTGGTCGATAGTGTAGTTATTTTGCAAAGAAAATACTACCAATAGTAAATATCTTGAATTACGTTTGATTTACTACTATCCGATAAAGAATGCCATTGTTCATTTCCAGAACGCATCATCAGATCCTGACATGATCGATATAGCAGTTATTTTGCAAAGCAACAACTAGTAGTAGCAAATATCTTTTAACACGGTTGATTTACAAATATTTATTAAGCAGTTCCATTGTTCACATCCAGAAATTTTCATCTGACCCCAACCTGGTAAGTGGTATACTTATTTTGCAAAATAACAACTACGCTTAGTAAATATTTTAATTTACTGCCATTCGTTAAGGAGTTCTATTCTTCATTTTCGGACCTCATCACCAGATCGTCATATTTACACGAAACCACACCATACATAGGACCACCCTATAGCACCTTCTTTCAAATAAAAAAACATCATTAAAATTGGTTTACTCGGTAAATAAATGTCGCTGTAAATACATAAAAAAAAGATTCCGATTAATTGAGAACCTCCTCCTTTTTTGAAGTAGGTTAAAAAGAAACTGTTTAATGCAATAAATATTTATTATTACCTAAAATAATTAAGTAGTGTGAGGATATATACCATACTTAATATCTCAAATATTACATTTATAATCATGGTCATTGTATTCCCATAACCCATGAAGAGTATTCTAAAAATCGTGGTTTCTCATAAGTTTACGTTGAATATTTTTGAAAATAAGGGATACATGTTTCTGGATACGGAATTTTAATTTATATATATTTATATATATATATATATATATATATATATATATATATATATATATCGTAAAATACTTTTGCTAAAATGCACTTGCATCCATTTATGTTTTATTCTGCATTGAGAGTGTTAATTAAAGAAAATTAATTTCCTTTTAAGATGCCGTAGCCAAATTAGGAACCTTCATAACCTCAATCCTTCTTTATACTACATCCGTTTTTCCGGCAGACTATTAGCGCCATACTCGTAAAGGTGAAACTTGGCATGCCTCATTATGCCTCTTTATAATACATTAATAGTTATGAACTAAACCTTTAGAAAAAGTGTTTCAAGGTGCCATCCACAAGCAGAGTGGAGTTCCCGAGTGAAGAACTTCACTGTGTACCGTTGGCCAGGTCTTTGAAAAATATTGGAGGAATTTTATTAAAACCTTTTCGATACAGGGATTCACTTACGAAATATTAAGCTTTAAAAAGGTCCCTCTTTGTGAGAGTTAACTGTTTTCCGCCCCTATCAGCTTAAGCAATATTTTTTAATGTCTTAAAAGTATTCACAATAATAGTGCATAAAATGAATTTACGAGTAGTTGAGTTTATAAAAATTTCATTGAAGCTCCATACAAGTGGCTTAAATCAACTGGAAAAATAACTTTCTATTTTGAAATGCATATTTATTGTCTGGAAGATATACTAGGTGATATATTCACACACACACAAATATATATATATATATATATATATATATATATATATATATATAATTTAAAAAAAAAATCAAACAAAAGCCAGGATTATAAAGAAGTAATTTAAAACTGTTATTGTCCTTATGTAGTTAAATATTTTATGGTCCAATATAAAACCAGATAGTATACTAAACTTAGTAGCAATCATTCCAGTGTTTACTTATTTATGTAGCTGATGATTTATGTCAAACGTTAATACAAATCAAAATCCAGGCAGCAAATTATTCACAGTACGCATAAAAAAATCTACGGACGAAAGTTTTAAGTTTTATTAAACAAATTTTTAGCCTCATCGTAAAGTGAAATAAACCTAATATTCTCCGAGAACTTCTCATTTCAGTATTGATCATATAAAAATATGTAAAATAAAAGTCGTTCAAACATATAAAATAAATGCAGTTAAATAATCTAGTTATAGTCGTATTAAATTATTATTTACATGCAGGTTAATACATATTATGGGTGTTAAATTATCTATTAAACACATATTTCAAAAGAAAAATCTAAAAAAATTCACCCAATGACTGTGTCGACGAACGCAATGGTTTAAAATAACGACTGTCATAAATAACGACTGGAGTAGACTGGATAAAACGCGAGATCGGAAAAGCGCTTACAGACTAAGTCGTTTGATGGAGCTTAACGGTCAATATTGCCGAGCTGCAAGTTCGCAAAATATCAGACATAATTTAATCTTAAACTTAATTTCCATAGACGCCGTTAAATTATTTAGCGAGCCGTAGAGATGCGGTACTGCCGAGCAACTAAAGAATTTCGACAATAAGGTGGTCCACCCGCCCTATCGGTTGCTAATCCGGGTACCGATGTCGATAATAGTAGTAGTGCTCATTGAATACATCTTGTTGCAGTGAGACCTTTTCCGTTTTTGTATTTTCGTGTGAAATTTTTGTCAGTTCATCTCATTAGTTCGTCCCGCCGACACTTTATTTGTTTCTTGGTCTCGGATAAAATCGTTACGTACTTGCACAAAGTGAAAACAATTGTAAAACAAGGAGAAAAAATGTCATGAAATAAATTTGCAAAAAAAATATATATGAAAAAACTTTGAAAGATGGAATAACAAATAGAACGAAAGAAATTAAAGTGGAGTAGATTAGAATTTGATTAAAATAATAAAAGATTAAATTGAATCATAGGCCAAGGTTCTGTAGCTCAAGGGTGTTTGTTCCCTAACTCAGTGGCATATATTTCATAGAAAAATAATATTTGACGTAGAACTAAGTTTTCAGAGAGAGATATACGAAAGGATATCATATTTTGAAAGCATACAGGGGTATGCTAAAACTGGTTCTGATAGAGGAATAAAAATAAGTCACTTTAATAGATTGCAATAAAACATGTAACAAAATAAGTTCTAAATCTCTTCTTTTACTCCACGGGATAAATTTAAGAGATGGAATTAATCCTAGTATATATTTGATAGAAAAGTATAAGTTTGACGTAGAACTATACCTTTCTTTACGTTTTACAGGGGTCACTTTCAGAAAAAAATATACCAAGAATTACTATATTTTGAACGCTCACATCTCAGAAAATACTTATGGTAGAGCAAAAAAAAATATTACTTCAATAGAATAAATTAAAATGTGCAATAAAAGAATTTCTCACTCTCGACTATTATTTAATGAGGTAAATATAAGAGATGCAATACCCATAAGCATACATTTCATAGGAAAGCCATATATTTAATGCAAACCTAAGCTTTCCTGATGTCATAAAAAGGTCATTTTCAGACAAAATTCTCAATAATTTAAATTTAACCCGCCCCCCCTAATTTTTCAACACACGAACAAAGTTGTAAAGTGTGTCCCTTTCTTCGAACGACCTCTGCAGCTTACAGATATAAATGTTTGATGAATCTCAAATGTTTGATAAGTTGGTATTATAATTTTTTATATCAAACTAGTGTTCTCAAATTATTTTGACTTTTTATTTTAGAATTGTGGCAACACAATCATTTTTATATTTGTTATGATTTAGGTAGTCGCATATAAAATATATAGATATCATTTTATTGCTCTATAAAAATGTGATTCTAAAACTGAATTTCCATTCGTTTCTTTAATTTTAGCGAATAACCCAATCACCAATTTTTCTTTAATATGAAAATATTAACTATTATAAAAACTTAAAACGATTATATTTAAAATTGTCTTCATAATTTTCCCGCCACCTTCGTGCAGGCTTCTAAAACTCTGCCTTGTAATTGTATATTTCTTGTAATAGTATATTTCTAAATAAACAATGCCGAAACTTATCGAGAAATTAGAGTACCATTTTTGATGCAGGATAATTTGTGCAAAACTAAAAACAACTTGATAAAATTGTCAAGAACAATTTTTATGATGTTTAACAGTTCGACTGATGTGATAAAAACGCCTTCGTGAATCCCTATTTCGAAAATAAAATATTTTGGAAAATTTTTAAATCCTAACTTCCTCATTGGTGAGAAACTTAAAAAATTAAATCCTGCAATAAATTCAATTTTGTTCTTAACACTTCAATTATTGTTTTAATAACTGAAGAGTAAAAATAGAATAACGTGTTACAAAAGCTAAACATTAAGGTGTTAACAAATTTAATATAATATTTATTCGTTAGTTATTATAATAGTTCAAGATAAGCCTTAGCACAGTTTCCCTGATGTCTATTACTCTCATGCGAATGGCGTACGGCTTTGGCCTATTTTATTACGAGGCCTATTTTATTACCTGTCTTTGCTAGATTACTACTTTAGACTGCGTGGTATTAAAGAGAGGTGAAGTAGCGGAAGGAGCGTTTCGATTCCTTTGTAAGTTTCTGTTTTTAAACTTGTGATGATTTTTATATTTACGTTGTACGTATAGAAAGTAATCAAAATATAACAAAATATTTGCCACAACCTATGCGGTACTCGAATTTTCCGAAGTCTAACTTTTTTTCTAGAAGTCTTAACGTCGTGAAATTTAACATATAGTTTGGCTAAGTAATACATTTTTATTAGAGAGATGTAATAAAAAGTTGTTGAATACTTTTGTAAATGTAACAGGTCAACCATGGCTTTTTATACCAGTATTGGTGATTCTGATATCGAAGGATATCTTATTCTGCTGAATAAGCCTCTGTGTTTTTCTCATTATTTTGGTTGATTAAACTTTAAAAACTACTACTTTTTAAAAATTTTTAATCAAATAGCTACACTTTTCTACTATATCGATATAAAAAGGTAGTTACAAATTGTTATCACCTCCTTTTTTGAAGGAATAATAAATATAATTTGTGTAGATTGAAGAGCTGTGAGTCAAAGTTAATAGTGTGAACGTATAGGAATAAAAAAAATTATATACTGAGAAAAAAAATTATTGTAAATAAAAAAATACATGTGTACACACACACACACATACACGGGCGCAGGCACGCGCGCCACGCACTAACGCACGTTCGCACGCAGGGTGCAGACGCGCTTCATGTTGTTTCATCATTTTAAAAATTTAATAAAAACTATATTTTTTCTAACGATTTAACATGTAGCCAACTTAGTTTACGCAGTTCTTAATGATTATGACACATAAATGGTCAACCATATCAATATGTTCAGTAGTCGAACACTTTCGTAATTTTCCACCATAGCAATATTATTGCGTATTTAGGAGTCTATGCTTTAAGAAGAAAAACAAAATGCTCATAATTTCACTCACGGATCCTTCCTATATTAATTTCATTTTAACCTGATATTAATTTGAAGATATCTTAAGATCAGTGCTCAAAAATAGTTTCATAAAAATTTTACAGCGTGTGAAATCTTCTTAAAATATTAATTTTAAGATCCTGATGTATAATTATTTTCATGATTTCATGTATTATATCTTGAGAGATATTCTGAAAAATATGAAGAACTAAATTACTAGATACTAAATCTAAATTTAGGAAAAAAACGAAGTTTTAGTAGTTCACTACAAGGTAGCAAGAAAGTTTCTAGAAGTCGAAATTAAGCAGATATTCAAGATGTTTGTATAAACACACACACACGCACACACACACACACACACATATATACATATATATTTATATATATATATATATATATATATATATATATATATATATATGTATATGTATATATATATTTATATATATCTACATATATATTTTTTTTCGTGCCACTGAAGGAAGCGAGTAAAATTAAAACGTTGCAATTTTTTCTCCATTTCCTAAATTTTCAGGAAAATTTTCAGGTTTTTTTTTTTTAATTTCGAATATTGGAATATATACTTTCTAAATAAAATCGACTACATATTAACCTATATCGGAAACAATAAACTCTTTTTGTTTGTTTTTATCAAAGGTTTCAGTAAAACGAAAGAAGCTTTTTCTCATTCCACTCAGACAACCACTCGACAGGTATCCGAATTAAGCGCTGCGTCGCAAACAAACAAACGCCCTTTCATTAAACGACTGAAAACAATAATATATTTTTATTTCAATTCTAAACAAAAAAGAACAAACCATAACCCAATGACGCTTTCAAACAACACCGAAACCCTAATTCACTTGGAAAATCAATCGTTGGAAACACTTTGAAATCTACCCGCCGCCGGTCAACGCCAAGGGCGAGAGGGACTAATGGGCCGATATATTGAGGTAAAAAACATATGGAATAAAGGGTTCGGTCGGGAGAGACGAGCTCTCACATAACGCCGCTTTGCAGCGTCACGCAGGCCTACAAATTGTACCGTCATACGCCGACGTCACGGCAGATAAGTTGCTTGTAAGTATGCTTTTTATCATTGTCCTAATTTGCTTGCGCGGTTTAGTTTTCTTAACATTTTCGATTTAGCAACGGCAGCTGTCCACTATACGCTTCGTCATTATAATTTCGTGTCCACTTTTTTCTTTTTTTTGCACAGGGAAAGAGAGTTAATTAAACTTCGTAGTTGGCTCCGACCGCGAAATGCGGTTATGGGCGTCGTGTCGGTTTCATTGAAGGTTATTTATTAGGAATTATATATTTAGGACTTATTTAATAATTTTACATAAAAAAAAATTTCTCACAATGTGACGAACGACTTTTGTACTTATATCTTTCTAATTTTTTTAAATTTGACTAAACTCCACACTCAGCTCCGCGCATACACGATGTGATACGACATTGATGCGATCGACGCCGGGAAGCACGGTAGCTAGGCGTCTTTAAAATACATATTCAGTGAACATTACTATTAATATTTAGGAGGTACGTTGACGGAACAGAACATTAATTGTGCGAGTATAGCTTTTACTTGACCGCTTTCATATTTTCTTTGTCAAAACCAAAATGTTTCCTTTCCTTATTGCTTCGCCAATAAAAGCTGGCGGAAATTATAAAAAAAAATTAGGAATCGTTTATTACTTTACCATTACATTTATTACTAACCATTTATTACTAACCATCACCGTTTATTACTAACAATTATAAACCATGGGGATTTTAACAGTCAAAATATATGACAAAAAATATGTTATGTCTTTTTAAAATCAATTATTTACAAATATTTAAAAGAAAAAAAAAATATGGAATTTAAAAGATGTCTACGATAACACTTAGCGTCTTTCCAATGAATCCGCAAATTTCACACTCAAAACTTTGTGTAACAACACAAACATTCCATATTCGAATACATAAATAAAAGTGTTTAGAAAAAAAGAAACTCGTACATTCGTCGCAAATGTCCGCGAATAAGAATCAATCATAAGTAATGCGAGCATGTCAAACGACAAAAAGCCCGACGAGTCCTTAGAAATGGCTTTTTTTTATTGGCTAACATTTGTATAACCGGGCGGGGATCAGCGTCGCAAACACACATCCGGCGTCATCAATGTTACAGTAGGGCACGTCTACAGCGAGCACGACTATCGCTCAAGGACGAAATAAATCTGCGCTAAAGGGAAAAGAAACAATGGGTAGTTGAAAAATGTCTGACTAATGTTTTCAAAGAGATTAAATTCAAAGCCCATATGAGATTATGCTTTCATCAGATTTTACGATATCCGTTTTGCAGATGATAGAAGAGTTTAATTTATATATTGTGCCTGTTTAATGAACACAAAGATCGGGAATGAAATATTTTAATTTGCATATTAAATACCACAATGTAGGTAGTGAAATTATTTCTTGAATTTTAATGACAAATATATCGTTGATCGTAAGTGAGTTGTGGTTTTCTGAGCAATTTATTAAAATCGTTGAATATTTATCATATAATTGTAGGTTCTTTTAAAATTCAATTCGGAATTCAAAAATTGTCAAATTTCCAAATAAGGCCTCATTGTAGAGTAAAAAAGAAGTCCCAAAGTTTGCTCAATCTCACAATTTCGCAAAGACCCACAATTTAAACAGATTTATGCTCTATATTAGCATCTAGACATATCTCGAATAAATTGGTTCCAATGTTTCTGATTTTGTGCAATATTCCAGTAACACCTAAACGCTATTTAATTAATACATTTCATTACACCTTGATTTATGCTATTTTTTCAAATATTTCTAATATTCTTCGGTATTTCTAGACGACAGATTTTTTATCAAACCGTACTTGGTTAATCATAAATATCTTATATTAGGACTAAATTGCAATGTTTAAGGTCAGAACTGAAATTTTTACCTTTAATTTTAAAACAAAACTAATATACACTTGTACGTTTAGGGTATAACATATTTATTACTCTGTGACTTATTCGTCTTCACAAATAAGTTTCATATATATTTTTCTCAGCATTTTTACCCTTATTGGTCACCGTCGCGAATCGCGTCTGCTGTTGCGGGCGAAAACGTGGAATTGGTCGCCGAAGATATATCGGCTACTATTTATAACATTATTTATCTTTGTTTTGTTGCTACAAAGTTTACGCCGCGAGCAAAGTTGATTGGTTACCCGGCTGCGCCTCGCAGAAACTTAACAATGCCAATAAGTTGTTTATTGCTCACTTTTGTTCTCCAAATTGCCTGACCCATCTAGATAGCTTTACGACTGCTTATATGCATTAGAAACCTATGAAAATAACATTTCGGTTCTTAAACTTTTGTTTTTGTTGATATCATCAATGAGATCTTATATCTGATAAATATTTTCTAACTTGCTATTATGTTGGAAGCTACGTACATATCTTAATACTTTACTTTCTAGTTGAAGCGAAAATAACATTTATTTAGAAAAACAATTGAAATGTACCGACGATAAATTGGCAGAAAAGATTTATTATATACCTGATTCGTTTAATGAAGATAGAAAACTGGTCAAGTGCTAGTCGAACTCGTGCACGCAGGGTTCCATATCACCAAACAACATTAACGGTATAAGTTGGTATTTCTCAAAGCCACTGTGTAAAACAAAGTTTTTGCTGTGGTTGGCAAAGGAAATACACTATATCTAAAAAAATAAACAAGATATTTCATTAAAAATTTCGTTGAAAGTTTATTTTAAGTTCTATTATCTCAATTTTTTTAGATCTTTACAAATGTTAGTTGAAAAACCACAGGAACCATTTTGAAAAACCATCACTTTCAGGATACAACCCAAACTTTTTAAGATTCTAGGAACGCATATCTCACTAACTACTAAGTAAAAATTAATTTTGGAACCTTCTATATAATATTAAAAAAAAATATATACATTTATATATATATATATATATATATATATATATATATATATATATGCAAACACACACACACACACACACACACATATATATATATATATATATATATATATATATTATAAGATCTATCTAACGATACCCCACACGCCTATGTGCACTGGTTTTTTTTCATCCCTCAGTTACGTGTAAGGAGTGCCACCCCTAATATTATTTGTTTTTATAATTTCTCTATTTGATTGTATGGCAGTTCATAGAAGACCAATTTCCAAATTTCATTTGTACGGTATTAATACGCTCTGAGTAAAATGGCTGTAGCATGCGAATGGACAGACGGACAAGCGGACAGGATGAAATTATGAGGTTTCTATTTTTGCCATTGTGATACCGAACCTTAAAAACGGGATAAATGTAACAAATTTTGATCGTTTATTGTAACTGTATTACTTAAGAAAACATAGGCCACTTCAGATAAAAAGTTATTGTTTATTAAGTACTTGTATAACCTAAATGCTGGTAATGAAACCTAACAAGCGCGAAAAATTCATAAAAGAATTTTATATTCATAAGGTTTCGATTTATGTCTGAAGTTTTAATTCACCTATATGTACGTAAATCATGAACTAATTCAACTGTGAATGCTGTATTTCTTTTGAAAAATAGATTTAGTTGTTAATATTTAATGTTAATATCTCTTATTAATTTTGCGACATAAATTATTATTAGTGTAGTGATTTACATGACGTTGTTTTGAACCAGAAGAATACGTCATTTTGGTAGTTATTTGGTAGAATACTTGGGCAAAGACCATGATCGGGCAAGACAGGACCAGATAAATAAGGATATTTTATTATATCCTGAAATAAATATGTCCTTTTTGTGGATTTTTTACAATCATTTGTTTACACTTTCCTATTTTTTTATTGTTTTAGTTTTATTTATAATTAAGATATTTATTTTTTTCAGGATTGCTCTGATTTGATATATCAGATGTAACCAATAATTCTTCAAAATATTTGGAAGAATAAATATCTGCCACTCTTTGTTTTCAGTATCAAGTACTTATTTAGAAAATCTTTTAGAGAGTAAGATATTTTACAGAGTTAACGTTTATAAGTGAATATTTAAAATAGTCTAAGGAGGCAAATCAAATGACACTACTTTTGATATCATTATAACCCTATCTGTACTTTTATTGCTTCTTTCGGGCATGTACCTTATTAAATTATACTACATATATTAATTTTTTTAAAACCGATGTAGTCGTTAAGGAGATAGAAATAATTTGCAGAGATATATTGAAACGGTGAGATTTGGTTGATAAATATTTAAGGAAAAGTGTCTGAATTCAAATATAATAACCCAAATTTCACCTGGCTGCGATCTAGATTTCCTGCTGATGTCTATTTCCCAACAATGTCCTGCATTAATTCTCCAATGGTTACGTAGTTATTAGTGGCCGTTTCATTGCCTAGAATAATAATCAGAATTATTTTGTTTAAAATAAAGCCTACGCCGTAGAGTTGTTAAAATATTTGCACAGGCCTACAGCGCTTAATTATGTATGTTGCCAACATACATGTGTTAGTTGAATACTATCGTAACTAAACTGGCCAAGTTTACTTATCAATGTAAATTATCTTGGTTATTAACTGTGAACTGTGATAAATTTAGCGTATTTGAAATTGACCGTTTACGTAACAATGGATTCGAAGGTATTAAACTTTATGTTGACTTAATGTAGACCTAGGCCTCTTCCGATTCAAAAGTAAGTTGCTGGGACTTGTAACTAATTGGTTTATTTCACGTCATGATTTATTACGTAGATAACAAGAAGCATGCAAATATTAAATAAATCAATTAAGTTAGTTAGTTGTTTTGATCGGGTAAAGCAATCAAACGATACATCGTTTGATTGCTTTACCAAAACATTTAATCACATTATCAAAATATTTTTTTTAAATTTTCATGAAAATTAACAAACGTTGAAATACGTAGCCTACATGGAAACACTGGATACAAAAAATGATACACTCACTATCATTTTTTGAGCTGCGTACTTTGATATTCAAGTCATTCATTAAATAACCACTAGCCATGCCTGTCACTTCATAAGGGCAGATCACTGAAAAATGTACCGCTGTCGTTTTTTTTTAAAGTACACTTTCACTTTTCATCTTCCCTTTATTTCACCAATATATGGCCAGGAAAACTTACATGGGATTTTAAAATACATGTAGCTTCATTTTTGTATTAGGTAGGCACCCTATATATTTGTTTAATTATTGCGTATTGTATAATTATTAGTTGGGTACTTTTTTTGTACTAATGTAAATAAGTTTTTGAAAAAATGAAATATCTTCCGGTCAAGTAAACTGATTGTAACGAAATAAAAAACTAGTTATATTGCAAATTAATTTGTAAATTTTTCAAAAAACTATACCAATAGGTTTAAAAGATTTAATGTGACACGTGCGCAAATAAGCACACATAGAGGAAGGCAGAAATTCCAAAAATTACAATAACGCATATACACTATTATATATATATATATATATACATATATATATATATATATATATATATATATATATATATATATAAATATCTTTTAAAGTCGTAAAACAACCTTGAATCTTTAAAAAAATAAGGGCTTCATATTTCTAAAATTTTACTATTGTGCTTTTTCGTGTTGCTATAATTCTTCCATAAAGATTGGGTTAACTAAGAACGTTGAGTTTTTCATAATTGACTTGAGCAGTGGGGCCGGAGGTTAGGGAATATACTTTTAGTCACCATATTAATAACTTGTCCAGAACTCTCATACATTAAAATCTGAAAAAGAGTATTCCAAACGATACGTGATATTGAAGTAAAAAATAGTTTTTTGAATATTTCATTTGTCTCCTCTGAAATTTCTATGTAAATTTTAGAGAAGGGATTATTTTTCGTTACTAAGTAGTGTGGCATATTTGCATCAATACGCTTTGTCAAATTTAAAGTTTCTATGTCCAGCTGTGGTATCAAACGATATGGACGTGTAAACTATTTTATAAAGGTTCATTTTTCCTTTTGAGATATGAAAGATATTTTCCTTTTTTAGTATTGAATTAAGGTATATTAAGGTATAACTAGCGTGACCCGTGCGAAGTCTTCGCATTATTTATTCCATTACGAAGCTCAGATGACAGATCAAACAAATATTTTACTAAAATTGACATATAGAGGCGCAAGTATCAAAAGCATTGAGCTAAAGCGCCACTTTATTTATACGTGAGTGGATTTGAAATTAAACAAAAATTTTACCGACCGTCAATCATATTGACGTTGAGCCGTTAAATGGCAGCATTGCTGTTTTGTGTATATAATTTTAATAATTAATTAATTTGCAAAAACAATAGCAATAATAAATTTTTTAGTTGTGGATGCCGGTAGAGCAAGCAATTATCTATAAAATGATACATAATTTATGTGGATTAGTTGTGAGGTTTTTTCTAAAAAGGTAGAGTAACATCTTAACCTTAGCGTATTAATATATATGATGATGATGATGATATTAGGTCAAAGTTTATTTTTCATTAATAAGTAGTGAAGTATACATGAGTCATTATGCTTTATCACATGTGAAATTATTAGTTCCTACATCCATCTGTAACACAAAAAGATGGACGTGTAGGCAGTTTTGTAAAGATTAATTTTTTTCTTTTCGAGGTATCAAATTTCTGTGTAAATATTAAATTAAGAATTATATTTCATTAATAGGTAGT
Source organism: Druceiella hillmani (assembly GCA_039881145.1). Classification (NCBI taxonomy): domain Eukaryota; kingdom Metazoa; phylum Arthropoda; class Insecta; order Lepidoptera; family Hepialidae; genus Druceiella; species Druceiella hillmani. The sequence goes on along the minus strand of JAYKKI010000055.1, from coordinate 902,307 downwards.
GAGATTTATGTATATGAGTCAATATGCTTTATCACTATGTCAAATTTAAAGTTTCTACGTCCGACTTTGACACACAAACGGATGGACACGTGGTTGATTTTATGAAGCTTCATTTTTCCTTTTGAGACGTAGAATCATGAAAATGCAATTATAAACATATATGTGCATTAAATATGAACTAGTTCGTTATAGGTTGAAGCGTTTGGAAAAATTATTTACGTCTTTCAATTTCCCATGGAACTAATATAAGTTATAATTGCGTTTATTTCTAAGACTAGAAGAGGCTTATTAATATTAAATAAAATATATTGAAAATCTTACCTTTTATTACATGTTCAAAATATTAGCACATACATTACATGTTCATTATATAAAGCATTTATTACCAGCAAATATTTTGTTAACAAAATCCATTAAGATACCATCAATATTGTGAAAACTCTCATTATAGCTATTGGGTATTGGCACATTTGTTTTTTTATTTACTTTTTTTTAGGTTTCTTGCCTCAAAATTATATTTAGAGAGAAACATATTGTATCATTGTACTTTTTCTACAACTATTGCGCAGATTTATAAAAATACGCATTCGCATAGTTTTGGGTTAAGTGGTTTCGGAGACGAAAGGGATCATATTTTATTTATATTCAGTGTATTTCTGAACATGTACTGTCGAAGTTATGAAGTGAAATATTTTTAAGTCTCGTATAATAGGCCCTTTCAAACCACATCCCATACTATATGTACAGATGATTTTAAAAAATGTCTCCCTTTTATTTAATTTGCCACCAATTAATTTTAAACAAATATTTTTTGTGTTACCTGTTGAATATTCTGCGGGGTTTTTTGCTTTATTATTATATGCTAAATTTCAAGTTTTGACATCAAATGATTGCTGAGAAAAATGGCTCTGACAGAATGACAGGTGGACTTGCGAATAATATTAGAAGTGTCTCGTTTTCCTTTCTGAGATACGATACCTAAAAAACAGTGTTTATTTTAAACTCTTAGTTCTAAAATATTCACAAGTAAATTGCTTAAACGCTCTTTGGACTCTTCCATGTTTACATTGCCGGTACGGAAAAACGTTTCGTTAGTTTTTATTTTATTTAACAAAATTAATGAGTTCTTAAATAATAGATATCGCTTTAAAATACTATCCGAAAATCGTTATTTGTTAAATCGGTTTGCAATTTGGTTTCCACGAATTTTCAATTCGACTCTGATGAATTTCCGAGTGTGCCCATTTCTAATTAGAATTATACCACATCTACATATTAAGGCAACTTATTAATCTTCTTATTTGCTCCTACAAATAAAAATATTTTATTGTATTTTCCCGACAAGTTACATATCATAATGGTAAATTATTATTTCCCTATTTGATCAATTGTATATACATATACGTGAATTCAGTTATACATAAGGTAAATATTTTTTGTTCTCCTTTATATCCTAATTCAAAATTTTACTTTCGTTTGAGTCACTTCGTTGCTACATAAATTTGGAATGTGTTTTGTTTTGTTATGGATCATAAATAAGTATATATATATATATATATATATGTGTGTATATATATATATATATATATATATATATATATATATATATATATATATATATATATATATATATATATATATGCTTGGTTAGAATATTTTATAACTCTGAATTTAAAAACTTAAATTTGCTAATAATGCGCGCAATGTTTACCAAATGAATAATTTTTTTACTATATTTTAAATTAATTATCTTATTACGTTAGACATTAATTATGCAACGGAGAATGCTCGTTTATATTACCAAACTTTCTGGATAAAAATGAGGAATATGTTATAATGGAAGCAGTTCCATTTCTATCTTAATGTGATAATTAGCCAATTCCATCGTTAATTTGTTTTGCATGATATATGGAGAATTAGGGAAAAATTATAGTAAAGTTTAATGTTGAGGCGTAAGACAATCTAATCCTGTTAATTTTTTTTCCATAGCCGTGTTAAATGAATTACTCTCCTGGGACACCTTATAGCATGCGAATTGTCAGTAAATTATGCTAAACTCTTTATATTTTTAATTAAAATATGTTTAAATACTAAGTAATCATCTGTGAAATGGACATGCATAATATTATTTCATAATAGGTTGACTATTTTTCCTCTTATATTAATAAGGAATAAACACCTTCAGGATTTAATAAAATTATGACTTTAGTGTTAATATAAAGATATAAGAAACCAAATGCACCCTTCTTTTTTTAAATTCAAGCGTAGGAAAATCTTTTTAAATACAATCTGGTTTTTTGAAATCAATAAAATAACACAGGAAGTCATGGGGACTGTCGGCAGAAATGAAAATTCTAAACTTTGAAATAATAGTGGTTTCATAAAATTTAATAGAATTTTTAATTTTAAAATCTACGACAAAAATATTATCGGACAACAAGAAAATTTGTTTTACTATCCTATATTACTAGGAGCCAGCTTAGGAGGAACTGCTAAGCTACCATGTAATACTCATTGCATCAAATACTAGGGAAATAAAGTAAGTCATATCAAATTTTTAGAGGCAAATATTGATATGAATATTGGAAACATTTCAAAATAAATGCTTTGTTTTTGTTGTTAATTTTTATGTATAAAAATATAAGCATATTTAGTGCTTATTGTTGTACTGCATATTGATTCTACAATTAAACTAAAACACCATTTAAACCATGCATAGCATACATAGATTAACCTTTGCAACTTAGTCAACTTTACTTGTATATCTAACAACCATAATATTGCACAACACGTCACCCTTTTAGATGCAGATGTAATGCTATTACAGGATGTCGGTGACGCGAAATCACAAGATTTTACCCATCCAAAAAGTGTCCAATACTCAGACCGTACAGTTGGATATATTGGTGTATATATGTGTATACCTATGCATAGGCCGCTATGCGTGCTCCAGTCTGGTGCCAGAGCAGTAGATGTTAAGTAAATATATATATATATATATATATATATATATATATATATATATATATATATATAACCGATAAGATTTTCTTCTACAAATTTAGTTCGAGGTTCCACTAACTGAGTTAAAAAGATGAGTCTATATTATACCGTGACAATGATATTAACACTGAACTTTTCCTATCCTTGCCAATGTAGCGTTTCCACCGCAACCGCTTTATAAAGCTGATTATATTAGTCAAAAATTAATTAAACACTAAATTCCATCTTTACTCATTAACAATGATAAATATACAAATGTCATTTACTCTGTTATTATCACGTCACTGAAGTAGGTAGACTTTATATGGATTATTTACGAGGGTTATTGTGATTCCAAGCTGACAGTCTTATTTTATAAATTATTTATTATTGGTGGTGATATTCTAGTAGGAAATATATAAATATACTATTCTCGTACGCTAAAAATTTATAAAAAATTGATGGCATCTACAATTAAATATCTTAAAATCTTAATATAATTTGACATGACTATTGAGCGTTTACACCGAGAAAACATCGAATTCTCTCCCAGGTAAAGTTGAACTTTCATTACATACAAGTCACTGCTAATTATTCAGTCGTTCAGGATAACATATACTTAATAATTTTTGATTCAATGGAATTGTATATGTTTACAATAAATACGTATTATAAACTTTGTTTTCTTTGAACAAAAGAAGGAAATTTTCAAGTACGGGTATATATAATTTTATAGCCAATGCAATAACATCACAATAACGTTACAAGCTTCCACAAATGCAAGTCATTTAGTCGTTTTAGGTTCAGTGTTACTTACTTACCTTTCAGTCACGATCGCCAAACATTACCTACTTATTCTCCGCGATATCTTTTGTAGTTGGAAATAAGTATCCAATGAAGTTCGTATTGCGAAAATTATTAATGAACAAGAAAAATGTGCTGCGAATAAAACCTCATAATATTTCGTAGTTGCTTTCTTAGTATTTTTTTTGCTCATTTGCAATTTGCTCATAACGCAAGTCACGTAAAATTTTAACCGGTCTTTAAATTTACGTTGAATAATTTTGAGGTAGTTCCATAAAATATCAAGTTTCAAACAATTTTATTCGATTCTATCTTCTATATAAGGCAATAGCTGCTTATTCACGGAATTCGTTTCAGGGAAGAAGTGTAATAAATTAAAGCGTGTAACATTTTGTTTCTATCCCACGTTTAAAAGTAATATCTAAATATAATTGATTTAGATATTATTTTTTAAATATTTCTGAATATTCGCGTATCATTTATTATATAGAATTAATAGCAAAATATTAATCAAATGGATACTAGTATAAAACGTACGTATATATATATATATATATATATATATATATATATATATACGTATATCGGTATTTACATATATTTTTTTTCTATCATTTTTTCCTTTGGGAGCGTCACCAAATATTTTGCTGCAATAGCGTAAAACTACTTTATATTTCAGATAGACCATGTAAAAAATAATTAGTTTTTATAGTTGAGATATATCTCAAATATAGAATAGTTTTACGCTCGATGCCATGTTAAGAACCACAAATGTATAACAACGCCATTATGTGGGTTCGTGCTTCATGGACATAAAACGGTAAGAACTCTGAATATATCATCAAATATAAAATGCGGGGTTTAGAGACAAAATCCCCTCAACACAGAATAGTTACTAACACAAGTGTACTTTATTTTTCTTTTTAAAAGAATCAGGTAACATAGTTTATAACTACTCATATTAGCAAAGTTTTTTGAAAACATCTTCAATCTATTCAATTCCGTAACATTTTATTGCAGCTTTACCATGTACCCTAGTGCAATAAGCTATAGCTCAGACTTTGATAAGTAAAAAGAAGATTAAATTTTTTAGTGTAGCTTTTCTTATTCACATCTTAAATAATGTCACGATATATTTTCATTTCATTCTGCATATTAGCACGTTAAGAAAATTTTTACTTCAGTTAATTTTAACGTAAAGTATGACTGTTTAGAACAATGGTAGGGATAAACTACTAGACGCAATTTGGAAACTAGAAAATTATAAATTACCATGCTCAGCAGTGTTCATCAGATAAGTTGGGACTATTTTCATTTTACAATATTGTTGCTTATATATATTAAGATTTTCCGTTAATATGGTAACATCTTTGTATATATTTTAGGTTAATATATTAAAGAACACCTTTTTCATACTACAGATGTGGGACATAAGTTGTGACGGTTTAAAACAGTGATATGGATAACTAGTAGACGCAATTTGATTACTTACTTATTTAATTACTAATATAAGATAGCTCAGGGTCTGTCTGCCTGTCAGAAACCATTTGATGTAGAAACTTAAAATTTGGCACAGCAATAAAACCCATTACACCGCACATACACCAATATCTAAGACTAACTAACTGTTTTATAAACATTTTCAGGGAATAGAAATTAAGCGCCCGAAAACTTTCATAATTCGTTATATGAAGTATATAATTTCTAATCATTGTTTATACGAGTGTTATGAATATATTTTGTCATAATTTTACGTAGAATGTTTTCCGAGTCATGCTAAAAATATGGTAAACAATTTTCCCCAACCTTTTTCCAAAACTACTCTACCTAAAGTCATGGAAATATAAAGTTTTTAGAAACCTACGTAATAGTTACAGGAAAACTTTTGCGATTATTCTAGCTCTTATAATTTTGCGACATATTCTTACGCCATTAGCAATATATTTGCGTTGTGAAAAGTGTAAGTTAAACTGGTATTTGATAGGTTTTTATCTATGAAATTTTTTGTATGTTAACACTTGGCTGAATATTTAGAAAACATTAAAATTTTCACGTTATAAAAGCAAGTTTTCAAGACTTTTCAGAGTCAAATTTTAACTTAACCGCGCGAATAGGAAGCCGATTGATCTAGTTGTTGGAAGCAGTTCGTGCGAATTCTTCCATTTTTCAACAAAAGAGTCACTAGTAATTTTTATTACCAATTACATTTTAAGAAGAAGTTGGTATATTCATTAACATTTAAAATAGATTTTAGTTTTAAAATAATATTGGACTCTGCTGTAATTTTCTAAATTATATTTATTCAGTGAACAATATAAGGAATATTTTGACCATTGAAATAAGTTCGCTGTCAGTCCAGGATAAATTGTAAAATAATGTGTTCGCGCAAATATGTAGAATGAGATATGAATAAGAAAATAATGCAATAAATGAAATTTAAAAAAAAATACTTGCTATTCAAGTATTATTGAATCTTTAAAAATAAAATTTTAAATGTTTTTTTAAATTTTATTAGAACAATTTTAATAAAAATAACATTTCACACAATAATAAACCAATTTTCATTTTCAGAAATTGCAAATAATTTAAAGTAAAACAGAATTTTTTTACTAAAATAATTTTAAATAACTGGAATAAATAAACTTAAACATAAGTGTTTATTTAAAATTGACGTTCTACGCTTGTTTATTTTTTTTTGCATTTTTAGAATTCTATTTATAATTTTAAATTAAATTTATTTTAGAGAAGTAAAACGATTGCAACGAACAAATACCGATTCATTTAATGTTCATTCTCAATTAACATTTATTTTCAAAATATTTTGAAAGATATACACATATATTTTATTATCACAAACAGTTGCAAAGTATTATATTTTTTTCTTTAACGATTAATAAACATTTTTTCAAATTTATTGTTATAAACAAAATTTTAGTGTGGGCAAAATATTATGTAAGATGTTCCTCTACATTTGATGAATGTTCAGTGATCTGGTCAGACAAGGTTTGAAAACGGATTAAATTTTCCAACCGGTTTCATCTCAAGCACGTGAAAAAATTTTGTTTACATTTCACTTTTGATAAAGAAAGATAAACAGGTTTAAAATTCTATATTATAGTTGACTTAATGTTCAATGAAAGATATTTTACTTTTCAATTAAATCAACATTTTTTGCGCTCATCGCATATCCTGAGATAAACTGATTAATTTTATTAATAAAATGTTCTCTGTCAGTTTTATTCTAGATGAAACCTTCAGAATCAAATCGCTATTAGACTTAAAAAACCTTTCATTTTTAAACCGTTTCCAAGCTCTGTCGTCAGACTTTATACAATTACAAAAATATAATCTTTATCTCGGAAAATATTTGAAATTATTGTTACACAAAATATTTACGTTTTAAATGGAACTGCTGTTTTAAACGTGATCATGGTAGAGTTGTAGGAAAAAAAATTAATTTGTTCAAATATTTATGAGTTTTAAGCTATCGCTACGAATTCAATTATGTTACAATACTTTTTGGTATTGATTTTTTGCGACAAAGGACAAACTCCATCGGCCGTGATAAGGCAAGTTTATCTAATTTAATTATAACTAGCAGGATCGTTGTTTAGTTGAAGAGGCGAGGCCGGTAGTCTCGAGACCTCAAGTGGGCGTTCCCGAGAGGGCACCCTTGCTCGAGAGAGCAGTTGTGTTGGCTCCGCTCCGACTACATTTCAACGATGATTTCTTTTCAATTGTATCGGTGACCGGTCAGCGCAAATACGCCTTATTGAAAGAATACTCTCGTTTTTCAACTCGCTTTAGGTGCGGGTTTCACGTGAAGTGTATTAAAGTACGTAGTATGTGGAAATAAATGAAAATGTTTTTTTTACTTTCTTTATTTGCTAGTGGAGACGAGACCTCTTTACGCTTCTTACATTAATAGTGAGGATAACAGTTTACTGAAATATTTGATTCTTTTTTTGGGATCCGTCCCCAAAATTAAAAATTGGGGCCCTTGTAAAATTATTTGTTTATCCGTTCGCTCATCTATATGTCAAAATTCCTTTTCTCAGAAATGGCTTGAGATATTTAATAGAAATTAATATCGTATATTGAGGCCTACAGGCTCAGGTTTCTGTTTCATGCTTCAAGCTTTATGTTTCACGCATGATATGGTTCTTTAAAGCATATTATATCCTTATTATTACCATAGTCTTCTTATCTGATCATCAAGCTTATAGCGTTCTTTTGGTCGACCTTGAAAGTTAATAATGGGACGAATGAAGTGGGAGGAATGAAAAAAACACAAATGGGATTTTATGACACAAGTAAGGAGGCAATTTCAAAAACCAATTATTTTTAATTCTTTATGCAATATGTTGACGTTTAAAGATTAATAAAATTTTGAGTGTACTTAAATAGAAATACTATGTGCTCTTAAATATTTATAAATATCTAAATATATACATAAGCTTGAAACATTGTTTATGTCATAAATTTTAATATAAAGGTACACTCTGGCAAGAATTGAATATTAATTTAATAAATTTTAAAAATTTAGTGGTATAAGGGTTTAATCCAAAGTTTAAATCCCTGTTTGGACATGAATGGAAAAACTTAATTGTAAAGTCAATTTTAATAATATTCACTTTAATCTTCAAGATTAATCGAATGTCCTAACTCGCTTATACCTTATTAAATTTTTATCATATTTTAAATACTGGCTTTGATTAACTTATTCTGTCATGAAATATTATGAAAAACAGAAAATCAAAGGGGTGACTTCTTTCGAAATTCCTAATTTTTTTCATAAATTGATTAAAAGAATTAAGAATGAAAAATAGCAATTATTTCATTTTAAGCTGAAGCATTTTAAACATAATATCAGGATAAGAAATATAGAAAAATGTTAAAATATAATTATCACCTGTTTAAATTAAAACATGTATTTCCCAAGAGGTCCTGATAAAAGTGAAAGTTTGTATGCTTATTAATAATCTAACAATAATGACACGTCGACAATATTATGGACTACTATTTATATGACTAAACAGTATGAATATTTCGGAAAGTCAATTTGTTTCTTACAAACACTTATATTTCTTATCTTCACGGATTTGTTTCTAATGTCCAATAATCGTGATGGCTTCGTTACAGTAATTTTTTTCTGACATCTCCATTTGTAAACTAATGCATACGAATGTCTGAAGACAAAATAAAAATCTGTGTAGCAGTTTTTATGTAATTGGTTACCAGTCAAATTTATTTAAATAACTATTTAAAAATCGAATTTTGAACGCCAGAATAATATTAAAGACGTAATGTTGCTAAATCTAATGAAATAATAATAATAAAGCGAGATATATAATTCCGCAGTGAATAATTGGATTTTTGGATGATGGGTCAGGAGTAACAGCGAGCACTGTAATAACATATCGATGACGGTAATGGTTTCATGGTTGATGCCTCGCGCGTAAACGGTAGTTCGATACTAAAATATTTATACTAGCAATGGATTTGTGGATGACGGCTCACGGGTAACGGTCATTTTTATAATAAAATATGTATTATAACGATGAATATTTGGATGAAGATTCATAGGTAAAAGCAATTTTTATAATAAAATATTTATGATGGCAATGGTTATTTGGACGATAGCCATAATAGATAAATTTATTATAGGCGCCTTTAAAATCACAATTTGGACTTAGGTTAGTTAGTAAAATGAACACAACTTAGCTTCGGTTTTGTTCACTTTATTGTCAAGTCTATGACGTAAGTCCAAATTTTAATCTTCAGAATATTTACATGCAATACTACAAAAAATTTCAAATCTTATGAACTTACACGTGTTAATGGGTTATTGTGTTTATTTTAAAATTTATGCATAGAGGTGTTATTGATTATGAGTGAGAAATGTTTAATACAGAAATAGATATTGAAGGAACATTAAAATTACATTCAACATGAAAAAATATTTTTAGTTCGATATACAAAGGTTCCTTTCTCAATGAGATATTTTCTACACGGCCCAGTAACGGTGTTATAGAAATTGCAAATATATATTGTTATTTATATTCTTCAGAAACCATGCATCCTCTGCAATTAGACTGACTTCGACCGATATTTGGCACCAACGCTTTATAATCGAAGTAAAAATAAAACTATCACTACAGTGAAAATGTCGGAAGAGACCGCCGTTATTTTGCACCATTTAATAATGTAAAATTTATCATCAATTAAAATAATTTTTTTTGTATTGATATCTCGTAAATGTGAGTCGTTGTATAATTAAGTATAAATGTTAGCTGTAGAATTAGTGAGATAAAAGAAGCTAAGTTCTTATAGTGTTTGTCAGAGTAGTGTAGATGGTTTAGTTAGAGCTTTACGGCTAGACTTAATGAATAATATAGTTATTACAACATTAAACTTGGCAGTGATAAATTATTGTCCCTTTATTGCTTCGCCATATGATAAGACAAAAAAAGCTTTTGGAATTTTCCTTTTACGTAAATGTGACTTTCAAAAGCTATAAATATTAGAAAACTATTAACAGCGGCTAAAAAATTTTGGGATAAGTATAAAATTCAATAGTCTGTTGATACTACCTCTTAGTCTTTGTTAGTCGGATGTATCCAACAATAACCAATTTTTGCCGAATAATGTTACAAGGAACAAAATTAATTAAATGTACGCCATCAAACGTCTACATTCTAGACCTTGATGTAAGCTTGATCACACGAGAAAAAGCAGACCCGATGTCAATTACAACATTGTTGGGACTAACTCCTGGGCTCTTATCTGTTGTTATAGCGTATGCCTGATATATATGATATTATATCTAATAGATGTTGGATGATACCAATTTCTTTTGACTTTCAGGAGCTTAGTCTTAACAGGTTTCAATTGATATATCAAGTCGCGGTTGGACTTCGTGATTACATTCCTAGGTTTTCATTATTATAAAACATAATTTAACATTCTCATGCAAACTGGATTACGATGATGCGAAGTGGTTTACGTTTATGAGTAGTTTGGGAAATTGGACCCGCCGTGGATTTTTGAAATCACTTTTTATGCATATTTTCTTAATATATCCGAAGACGTGTTATCTAAAGTTAGGCAAAAAATGTTTTTTTAAAAGTCTTTATAGCAAGTTTTTTTCAAACACTACCTCGCGATAACTTACCTTTAACAGGAATATATTTCAGGGATAGTCATATTAATATACTCTATTACTTTGTCAAATTTCAAATTTCTACACCAAACGAGAAATTTTTTTAAGAAAATGGCTGTGACAGACCGACAGACAAGTAAGTGATACATTAACACGTGTATATATATAAATATATGTATATATATATATATATATATATATATATATATATATATATATATATATATATACATATGTATATATATGTATATATATATATATATATATATATATGATTTGAATCGGGTTTTTTCGCGGTAATTATATATTTAATGAGTAAACCTAGATATTATATACTAAGTACTCACTATGTCCCGACGTTTCAGACTGGTTGCACAGCCTGTGGTCACGGGAAGACTGACGATGTATAGGAGTCACCGCTGCGACGCGGGAGTGTTTTTTAAAACTACCCCCACTTGGTTGATTGTAGAAATCTAAGGCGCGTTCACACTAGACCTACACACTACACTGACGGTGTCATGATACTTGGATTTATGTACACATCGCGAACACCTAGTTGCAATCACTGGATTCCAAGTCGCCGAGAGTTTGAATCCGTCTTCACGGTTGAAATATGGATGTTTTTTAATTTCAATCGCTTCCCGTAAAATCCTCTTGAAATAATGAGGCTCAGAAGAAATAACCTTGGGGTCATGAAGTTCGATCCAGTGATTGGATTCTTGTGTCGTCTTTAAGATATAAAAATACCGACGTTCCTTTATGCGAATAATATTTACACTTAAATGTGGTAAAGACAATAAAAAAAATTTTAAATTGGAAAACTGTTAATAAAATAGTATATCTAAATAGTACAACACATCTACGTCATGTAAAACATGTATGTTACATGGAGTACATCGCGTAAATCGTATTCAAAATTACTCACCAGTTTCAAATTAGCCGTCTCATTTGACCAAAATATATTGTCTTACCGTCATTATGTAGGTAAGCAAAAACTCTAACCTCAGAGCTAAAAAGTCAAAGCATTATTTAGTTTTCACTTATTCATGCAATGGACCTAAGTTTATAAAAATCAGTGATCTTGAAAACCACTGAGCACGTTTACAGCGAACTAGCGTCGATTTCTCGTCGAAGCCTTACCATCTATATAAACGACGTATCGAGACTGTATTGTATTTATATTCGGCAAGAGAAATTGGTAGAATTTACATATTTGGAGAGATTAAATGTTATTTATAGGAAACACCTAATCAAAAGAAATTACTGTAATGTAAACTTTAGTACATGTGGTTATATATTACTTAATATTTATTTATAAATATTACAAGTAAATAATTTTGTGAAAAAACTAAAATGTTTATTGATACTATTGTAGTGAACGATTATATATTTCAAGAATATTAATACAGATAAAAAATAGAAGCTTATTACAAACAAACTTGCGTGGTATTAAAATTTACAGCTCTTGATTATTTTTACATATGCATATTCGATTACTAAAACGAATTTAATATTTAAAAATATACTTTTTGTTTACCTGTACGAATAGATTTAACTCGGAAACCACCGAAGCTATTGACGTAAATTTAAAGTTATACATAGATAGCAACTCTGTTTCTAAAGTTAGATTGATGTTAGCTTTGGATTCTATAAAGCACGTCAACATACTCTTTCTTTTTGAGGCTGTGGTACCCACACATATATGTTGCTTAGTCTGAACCTAATGTATACCTATTGTAGGATAAATATGCATTCAAATACAGTGAAATCTAGAAATCTTCTTGTTCTGAATCATTGAATTATCCGAATATAATTGCTTTAGTCTTTTATAAAATTTATATTGCTAAAATGTCTATGTTTTCTATCTCTAGGGCGTCTTCTAAGATGCAGGATAAAATCATATTCACAGGGCGCTATCTATGTTGCAGTAGGCAAACAACATTAGGGTACATTTAATCCTCACTGATCATAAAATAGCTAAACTGTGATCTGCAACAGACGACTTAACAAATGAACAACTTGGAACAATGCAGAATTTCTATATTATGTCAGACGCTGATGTGGCAAAAAATTTTGTGTCCAAGAAAGGGTTGAAAATTATTGGGTACAAAGAGAAAAACACTTCTTAACAAAAGATTGAATTAATTTTTTCATTTAATAATGGATATATAAATTTAATTTTTAAAACTTTCTTAAATATTTTTCAATTAAATTTTTTTATGAATAGGTCAACAATAAATCTTTCCTATACGTCATTCTTGCAAATTACAATATTGGAAGTGTATAAAAAACATCAGCACACTAAACGTGGGAACCAAGATCGAGGTTAAATTTTACATAAAACCAGTGCACTTGAATTATTTTATACACTTGATTGTTTCTATTGAAGTTAATTTTCAGCTTCGGTTTAATTTTTGAGTTCCATATTAGACTTAAAATGTCACAAGTGGCAGATTTGCCAGTGGAAAAATATTGAATCTGACGTTCATGATTTATAGAGTTGTTAAATATGTGAAATGTGAAATAACTTTATTAATACCAGGCAACTTATTTCATCGTGACCTTCCATGCTGCCTGTACCTGACGCACGGGCTTGCGTTTCAATAAAATAATTTTGTATGAATATGGCAATGTTGCGTCTAAATTTTATATGTACATACATATTTATATTTTGCACAAATAATACATTCCAAATAATCAAACCATGGAGAATTATCACAAGAAATTTTATAATTTTAACTAAACTCTGCTTAGCAACGATATTTTTACTTCATTTTTTCAATCTAATTCAGCCAAGTTTTATGCATTATATATATATATATATATATATATATATATATATATATATATATATACACATACATATATACATATATATATATATATATATATATATGTATGTGGGTGTGTGTGTTTGTATGTATATGTATTCTTCATTTAAAATGGTGTAATTTATCGATTTTAAATTTATTTTCCCATTTCAATTTTTCAATTGAAACAGCAGTAATTTATTCAATGACTTTTGATCATGGAAATTTTGTCAAATGACGTTTGAGTCACGAGGTATTTTTATACAAATAAAAGTAACATTTAGGGAGACGGACTTTATCTCGCCATTTGACTTAGTTACTTTTAAATTAATATATAATTAATGAGAAAGTAAATGATACTGACAAAAAGCGAGTCCAGCTCAAATTAAAAGGAATTTCTACTGTCACTATTTAAAGTTACACGATTTCAACAAACTTTTGAATTTAAGCAATGTGGTTTGAGTGGTGATGACGCGTTTTATTTTTTTCCCTTAAATTTTATAATAACATTATAATATTTAATTATTTACTGCAGGAACAATCGTTTCCAACCAGACACAAGAAGTGGTGAAAATTTGGGTGTTTGTAAGGGATTTTAAAATATAAAAAAAATACGTACATAAAAATTAAAACAAACCTTAATAAATGGTAATAAATGTAAGTCACGTTTAAAAAGGCAAAAATTAATTAACGATTGTGTTCTAACAAAAGTTGGTATGAGTTACGACTGAAGACGGAAACAAGAGGAGTGCGCGAAGAAAGATTAGGATTAAAGAGAGGTAGGGCTTTTTCTATTGACTTTTGAAAAATGTATCGACTTGTTAGTTAAAAAAATGTTTAAGCGCCCAAAAAGTGATTTTTAACGGTTTACCGTTTAACCGAAAAACATTGACGGTCTCCCATTCAAAGAAAATATTTTGCACGTCTTCTGCATTAAAGGAAAAATATTTGTAAATATATTTGCACTCGACTCATCTTTTTAGAATCCTTCAACTACATATCACTTGCCTGGGTAGAGAAAAATATTTTCAAAAATTTATGACGTAATTATTTCGAAAATTCTTTTCTACCAAGTAGTTGAAGGGTTCTAAAAAATGTTAGTTTAGTGTAAATATGTTTATGAACATTTTTCCTTTAATGTAGAAGTTGTCTAAAACATTTTCAGTGAATGAGAACCCGTAAATATTTTTTCGTTGAACGGAGGGCCGTTAAAGACCAATTTTAAATAGACGAGGGAAGAATTTAGACATAAAAAATTTTTTTTTTAATTGTCGCTCTATAAAGGTAAATAAAATTGTTACTTTCTAGTTAAAGAATTTTATGAAATGTGTAAAATTTAAACCTAATTTATTCCGACTTGAAGCTTACCACCGACATACAAATAAATAGGCATCTTAGTGGCAACGATCAGGTTTCATTCGTACCGTTGGATACAAAATCCTAAAATAATTTGAAGCGATTGTCATGGAAGTATTTATTGTAATAATCTTTTGATAGACGTATTTTGATATTTTTTTTAAACATTAATGAAACACAATATAGCTAATTTGCTATTCGAGATTCTACGACGTATTTTAAGGAAATTTTAATTTATGTTTACAAAAACTATAAACGTGTTTTAAAATCTCCTATTAAATAAGCAAATGTTTAAATAATTCTGTAGACTTACGCAGTTATTATATCATTCACGCGTATAGAAATTACACGAGCCTAACGCCTCGCGTAACGTACGATAGCTATCGTTTCATACTAAATGGACGCTTCAACAGGACGCTTTTTGACACCCGCCGCTTTGGATACGGACCGTTCTGAAGTAGAACAAATGAATTTAATTCAGCGTTCCGCGATAAGGGAATTTTTGATAACTTAATAAATTTCAAATGAATGTGTTTTATCTTTATATGGCGCTGTGCAGATTAATGGATTTAAAGAATTTAAAAATGTCATGAAAGCCAGAAATATGATACCTGGTTTCATAAATTATTCAGCGTATTTAATTCGCCGAGCGGTTTCCAAATATCGATATAAAATTGCGCAAGAACGGTTTAAAATCTATTTAATATTACACTGTGCAAGGTATTTTTATTGCTGCTAATTTTTAGTAACTGACTGGTTAAACATTTACAGAAAATCATTTATGTGAATAGTTTTTTAATGTAAATGTGATAAAAATTGATTCCATTCAAAATAAAGATGCTCTTTTAGCTCTGAGTTCTAAAGTTTTGTGCATATTTTTCTGCTGCCATACGGCTCGTTAAATTCGTAATAAACCAGGACCTTTATTGAAATAGAAAGCAACACTCATAATTTCAATCAACTTTGATGCAGAAGTGGTTTCATCCTTTGAAAAATTATGTAAATTTTGAGGAAATTATAATATTTGTAAACTTGTACAAACAATTTACCATAAAATGGAATTCTTTTAAATTATTTATTGATTAATTTATTTACATAAAAATTGACGTATTTAATAAGCTGCGAGTTATTGTGTGATGGAATGCAATGCATTAGGTACAGAACGATTTTATATTGAATTTAAAAACTATTTTAGAACGTTTTCTGTAGCTAATTTTGTAGATGGTTTCCTGAAAAAATTATATAATTAAGTTCAGACGGATTCAGAATTCATTTTAGGCTCACATTTAATGCGGTGATATTTCTTAACAAATAGGCAAATTGAGAACCACGGAACAGAATTTGAGTACATCGGAAAACACGAAAATCAGTTTGTTTTGTATTCCACAAAGGATTAGAAATTAATGTTTCATTTTTTGTTTTAGGACAAGGGACCTCCCTTCTTGCTAAATTTTAAGATTCTAGGTTAACGGGAAATACACCGTAAGTATCGATGAGTGAATTAGCAGACAATATCGAAATAGGATATTCGAAAATTCCTACCTTTTTATTTCATTCATTTCAAAACTTAATGAACTTTTAATAATTTTAAATAAACTAAATATTTGCCAGCTTGGGTACTGAAGAATAGTTTAAATGAAAATTAAAGAATTGCGTAAAGACTTTAGTCTTAACTATCCTTCATTGGTCATCGTATCTTTATTGATTTATTTAATCAGCTGTTATCAAGCTGCAGTCCAAATGAAAGAATATATGTAATATGTGTGTGTTGATGAATGTCATAACAGAAATGATGCAAGATTCTGTGAATTAAAATTTTAAATGATAACTTAATTTAAATTAATAAAATATAAAATAGTAACGTATTGAGGAATCTTTTGATCGCAATGTTTTTTGTTGTCTTTTATTTCAGTTCACAAATAATCGAAACTTAGCAATATCTACACATGTTGTTAAACGTATAATAAATCTTAAGTGGTTAGAATAGAAATGATTTTACTTTGTATTTAATAACTAATATTTGTCTTAATTTCTTGTCAGTTTAAATATATAATTTAAAATATTATTATGAATATAAAAGTCGAATCGTATTCGAAGCTGTTTTTACAAATAATAGGATCAACGAATTACTTCCGAATTTTATTATAATTAAGCTTTTTTATTTAAGTTTTCTTTTTATTAAGTACATATCACAGTTGATTGTTTATGATACCACTATGTATTGACGAAATTAACACTGTTAGCTGACAAATAAAGGTAACGTATAATTTGTATTTATGAAGACCTGTTTTCAAAAAACCTCTGAAAAAATTTGTAATTATTTTCATAAAAAATGTTTTCTTCGTGTAAGTAACACTTATTGGACTAACATCTTTTAAAGGGCTAGAAAGTCTTAAATATTCAAGAGGAATCGAAGTAATAATGTTTAATTGTTTTTATTTTAATTAATCTATATTACGTACTTTATATACTAAAAACAAAAATTTTAACGCAGTAAACAGGAAACTTATGGAATCACGAAAAAGATACCTTATATTTACATTTTTCTTTGATATAATCATTTCTTTATTCATTATTTTTCTAATTTATACCCCAATCGTCAAAAAAAATTACATCTTTAAGTTTCAGATTACTGAAACTGTAACCATATTTTTCCAATATTACTAAAGTTGATGTTTTTGTGTAAAACATTGGTTTTCTTCTTCTTACGATGAAATTCGCGTGCCTCTTTTTGTGTATCCAATTTTTGGCGATAGTCATGTGAATTAAAATTGTTTAAATATCATAAATATTTAATATACTTTAAGTAATAAAACGGCGAAAGTTTAAGTAAAATTAACTTGGAAGTGTTTATGTGATACAAATACAAACAGAGAATCGAAATAATCAGAGAGAGGTATATATTACTTTTACATGTTACAAAATATGATATGTACCTCATTTCACTTTTGGCACTCTATGCTACAGTAGATGACCGGAACCTAGAATAATGTTTAGGAAATTGGAAACAGTATTTTATTAGACTCTGCCTTTTTAGTGTGAAGCCCGTTCTCCAAATATTGAAATTCAAAATGAAATACAATTTTAAATTTAATTTTTGAAGTACGGTTATAAAACAGTTTAAAAATTGTGCGTACTGGCAATTGATTCTTAATTAAAATTATTTCAAATATTGAATATATTTGGCGTTAATTTTGTAGAAATTCAATATTCACAATTAAATGAAACTACGTGATGTAGTATTATTTCTACTATCTTTAATTTCTTTACCACGACCTAGGTTTCGTTGTATTACAACATCTTCAGGTAGGGTATTAGCAATCTTTGCTAATATCCCACCTGAAGATGTTGCAATACAACGAAACCTAGGTCGTGGTAAAGAAATTAAAGATAGTAGAAATAATACTACATCACGTAGTTTCATTTAATTGTAAAATTATTTCGGTTAAGCTCCCTAAACTATTTTAGGAAATATAGACAATTAAGCTAACCAACACATTTTATACGTACTTCTATATTATATGTGTACCTACTTCATACGTGCACCTCTTTTAGAGGCGTATCTATTTTCACGTACCTATTTTACACGAACTATTCTCTCTTTTTACACGTACCTATTTTACATGCGTACCTATTTTCATCTTACAAAAAGGCTTTATAGGCATTTATTGAGATTTTCCGGTTGTATCATAAATGTACAGATTTTATTAAACTGTTTTTCTTTATATATGGAATTATGTATAATTACTCATAAATATCTTGCTGTTGCTCTTCAAATCTTTGTATTTGTTTACTTATTTCCATATACATCCTAAATCGTGACTGAATCTATATATGTTTTTTTTCACAATATGTGTGATTACTATTTCTTACTAAAATTCCTTTCTGATTCCATTTTCACCACTACCAATTTATTTTCGTCCATTTCAACAGTTTTCACAGTTTATTGTCTCACTTAATTCTCAGTACACCATTACGCACGTATACCCTTGTCTTTTCGATATTCGTTTTTCCATCAAACCCTAATATTATCAACTCGACTTATATATATATATATATATATATATATATATATATATGGAAAATATTGCGCAATCACTATGCCCGATAATTTGTTGAAAACCAGAAGACAAATTTAAATATACATTATATACATACACATACATATTTTGTGCCCACAACCTACATTTAATAAATAAGATCGTTAAAACGTAATTATTCGATGAAAAGGGAAAATATACTTGTCGATTAATGTATTTATGAAGCGAATTCATTAATCAGACACATCGCCGTCGTATTGACGTTATGTGTGTTATCCAAATGTCATGAGGAAATAACTTTTGGCATTCAAAAATATTTATGTGCAATTAAGGTGAAAAAATTCGATTATTATCCTTTTTAATTTTCAGCAGGTAAAATTACCACGTATTTTATGTCCTAAATTAGTTTTTAAAAAAGAAAAAAGTATAAAGTATAGAATAAAAGACATAATACTATCTTGTACTGACGAACCACACTTAAAATATTGCCCTAATAATATCTAAGAACTTAGCAAATATCTAATAACTTGGCAAAGATTTTATTTTCCTGGCTTATTTGTGCTTTTCGCTTGCTTATATATTTTATTAAGGCGGCTTTTTTTTTCTCCTTCTATAAATTTACCGTCTTAAAAGTATACTTGACCGGAATAAAAATCGCTGATGTCTTAGTTTTAATTATACATCGAACGTTCCGACTCTTTCCTGTCATCCGCACATTTAATTTTTTTTGCATATTAATTAATTACTGTACCAATTGCGAGTTCCCTAAAAATTTTAAGGTAAATATACTTTAAGGAAATGTTAATCAATTAATGGAAAAATTTAATTAGTCAATTTAATCTTATTATATAATCGATAGTATGAAACCTATACGAATGTAGTCGGATCATTTGCCTTTGTAACGAAGTTATCTAGAGTTGAAATGAATGAGTAATACTATATACTTTCAAAGTTTCTCAACGTGTAATACAAATATATCTAAAACAATGTTCTTACCTATACATACATGTTCATATTTCCTTTACATACGTCACGGACCTTGAAAACCACAGCTCACTTAATACACGATAGATACCTTAAAATATCAATACATAAAAGATGCTTTTCTGCCTTCAAGTTTCTCGCGGTATTAGGCTAATCTTGTTTATAATGCGCAGGTTCGGTCTTTACACACGTATCTACGTAAAAGCCACGTATCTATATATGTTTTTTTGTAAATAAAAGATTAATTAAACGGTGGTCCTCAAGCTAACCCTTTTATAACACGGGCAAATGCTTATAATAATGTCCAGTATCCTGCCAATTAACGACTATTTTATGTCTTCTATCAGAAGTTTTGTTTATAATTTATGCGAAGTAACGGGATTATTATATTATTATCGCATGCCATTAAAATTTAATGGACGAATAAAGTTAATTGGCTGTAAGTTTATAGACAATACCAGTGCAAGGACTGCGTCTGTGTTCAATTATCGGTACGGTTATCTTTCTCCATGATGGATAAACTTTTAATTAAAAAAAATTAAACGAAATTCAACAACGATCCATCTTGATTAATTACATATGTGTTATTTGATTATATTTTATTTGTCTGACTTGGAAATATATTTATGTTAAGTACGGAAAATTCGAGAGAAAACAGTGGATACGCGATATTAAAATGTTTTTGTGCATACAAAATGATAATAAGGCTAAATTCAGTTATCTCATAATATTTCTATCTCGTCTTTGTAGTGGCAAATTTATTTCTGGTTCTTTAACTGCGCGTCGACGATGTTCCTATAAAAGAAGGATTTGTTTGTAAAACGAAACAATAATTAAAATTATTCTTCGCAGTCTCAGTGATGTTTATGTTTCATTTGTCATAGGAATTTAGCGTGCAATGACACCTTTTTACATTTATTTTTTGTTAACTTAATGAGATAGTAGTTTATATTAATAAAATAATGTGAGTTGAATTCAATGAAATGGATATGGTCTTTATTATATACCTATTTATTTTTTTTGCCGGAAAAGTATTTAGTAAAATAATATTTTTTCACTCAATTCTTTTTTAATAATTTGACCATAGTTTACAAGTATTTATAACATTTTAGCAGCAATAAGCCACATTTGTATGACACATTTATATCATTATAAAATAAAAACCAATTGACGAGTTTCTTAATGTGAAATACTAAACCATAGTTTATGAAACTTTATGTATATATGTATCGAACAAAATTAAATAGTTTAATAATAGATAAAATGAGGATTTTGAATATAAAAAAGGCAATTGTAAAATTTCATCTTAATTTATTAACTGCTTTTTTATAATATTTCGCTTTGACATGGTGGCTTGAAATGATTCCAACCAAAAATTCGCGTACACTTATATTTACGGAGCGAATCCAAAAAGATAATTTTGAAAATTTAAAATTTTCTTATAAAAATCCTCGTAAAGATTTGAATTGAGGCATTGTTGGTTAACTTCGTTAAAATAGAAACAAACCCTTCTTCATTTAACAATATCCGTCGCTTTTCCTTTATAAATCAAAACCTTTTTATGACGGTTACCTAGTCAAGTATAATTGAAACTAATTAAGAGTGGATTCTGAAAATGAGTTCATTAGGCAAAATTGAAGAGAAGTTTTTCAATGAAATATTTTTTAATACAGGTTGTATTGAAAATAAGAATATAGAGATCACGTTAAATAGTTAATTCCATGTAGTATTCATATATCTTGTAAATATGTAAAAGGTTAAATCTACCTTATTGCTATATCGATTGTGAAGTATAGTGTTGTCATGAATAGTTAAAAAAGAAAAGATAATTAAAAAGAATTTCTACGTAGTAAATGGTATGGTTTTAGTATCAAAAATAGATATTATTTTATCGACACGTTTTAAAAACTTATTTATTATTTTATTTACATAAAATACTTTACATATAGTGTACGGAGGAATAGTTTTTCAGAAATCTGAAATGAAGCAAATTTAATTTTAAGTGTAGTTTAAAATTGCATATGCCTATGGCACATTTTGTTTATTCTATAATATGTACGGTATTGGTTGAAGTCTTTCTTTAGCTTAATCTTGGAGATTTATTCGAGTTATTATGTTTTATAAATTGTAATTAATTTTTGAAAATCTGCTAGGCAATGTTGTCTTAATATTTCCCGCTAGACTTATTTTATTTTGTTTGCAAATCAATGGTAACGGACTCTATTCCCAATGAATGATGGAAATTAATTATCTTCTGAGTAAGTGTGTATTGTTTATGTTCCAATAGGACATTGTAAATGCCAAGTCTATTAATAATAAAGACATTCCAATATTTCACCAAAATGTGTATTTAGACCAAAATTATGAAACGCGTTTGTTGAATTGCCACTTTTATGGAAGTTTTTAAATAGCGTCTCATAAAAAAATTATCGATAAAATAATTTTTTCATTTTAATTTATTGAACATATTGCACCAATTGGTGAGTTTAATGGAATCATCCAAGTTTACATGATTATCTAAATCCAGTACGACATTATTATTTTAGTAAAGAATACGGAATAGTAGTTTTACTGCTGACAAATTATTGTAATTTCAAATGGCTTATATTTTTTCACGTTTTCTTGTATCATATTTTAAATATTTTTTTTAATATATTACCCTTCATTTGGCTATTAAGGACCTAATGATAAACAATTCAATTTAAATCACAAAAACCATAACGATTAACTTACAGCAAAAACATAAATTAATGGTATGATAAATGAATTTTTTTACTTTTTTTGATAAAATAAGTGTCGGCTGGCCTTTATAATTATTTAAAACAAGATATAATATTTTTTTTAGTAAAAGAAAAGAAGAATAATAGACAATTCTGACATGTGTCCTTAAGTCTCCTCGACTTACATTACTTAATTTTGTAAAAATGTAATAGACTCAACGAATAACTAGAATTTACATTTCTTCCATTAAAACTATGTAAAAATAAAATGTTATACTTGCAAATTTCACTACGTTTAACCAGAAACCCAATGTCACTTCTCTTCCATTAGAGCGCGAGCATCCAGTGTACACACTCAATAGCAACTTTGTCTTTATATTATATTTTTAAAACAAATTCAATTTACATAAATACACTTCTAACTTAATTTACGAGCCATCGTTATAATATGACATGACTTACGTCAGATAATTGAAATTTCTTCACGGGAGCTATATCACATAACAATTTCGTTCACTTCGCTAGTGTCATTTTGGTTAACATTTTGTTAGAATACCAAGAGCCGCAACCGGTGAGATTCATCTTTATAATTAAAAATATATTTGTGCGTACAAAGGAATAAATAAAAGTGGCCATTGTCTCTAGTGGGAGCACGTCACCAGGGTTAGGAGCCCCAGCCGAAGGACTGAAATGTGTGCGGAAACGAATAATGGGTCTCGTGTGTGACCATTTTAATAAGCATGGTCAGCTTTTTGTATCATTTGTGAAACTGGCGTAGTATTTAGATTGTATAAGAGCAATCTGTGCATTCTTTAATTATTATATTTCAATTGATAGAGTTTCCTTAACATACAAATGTAACTTACCGTTACCTGAGAACATTTTAAAATGATCAAATCAACACAAATTAATACGCAAATAATTTTTAAAATTGTTGAAAGAAAGTAAATTTGCAAAATTTGTATGTTAAATGTTTATATACAAATTACTCGTTGTACGATTTATGCTATTAATTAAATAATTAGGAAAAAAACTTAAACTAAGGGACATTTCTTAAAAATGTATAATACATGGAATAAAATATTTTTAGTGGCGAATACTACAATGACGAATTTATATGGTTACCAAAATTATTTTATTTAAATAAAATAAAGTTAAAATAACGACAGTAAATTTTATAAATTCCGTATTGGAGTGGAGTCGAAGTTACTTATTACTGCATCGTTACCTCTTCGTTTGTAACTGTGATATAAAACTAGGAAAAAAAGTTATAATTCTCCTGATAATTACCTCGAAACTTTTAATGAGATTCAATGTTTACCATTTAAAAATAAAAACCAGATATCGTAAAAGTGAATGCATAATGTGGACCAAATATAACAAATTATGTAAAAAAATAAATGTTTAAACAAAACTTAGAAATTAAGTTATAATAAGTAGCCTGCTTTGAATACTTTTAAAGAAACAGAAAAATTTCATTCTCCTGAAAAACGACTTCAACGATTCTAGAAAAGTTAAATAAATTAAATTTTGTGATTATCACCCTTACAGTATGATGTTATAGATTTCTCTCCAAAAATTGTACAAAAATAATCAAAATAATGATTTTGTTTCACTAGCCATTAATATTAGCTATTGATAGACCACAAAAAATATCTAATATCTATTCCATTACATTTTATTTTATCCTTATAGATATGGCACGATAAATATTTTAGTCAATGAGATGAAAGCCGATTTTGAATTTCTTCTTCCTTCCAACTATTCATTTGATATTAGGCAAATCTATTTTTCAAAAGTCTATATATTAACGTGATTATAATTTATCGGTATCTGCAAATATATTTATATATATATATATAATAGGCAATTACATACACGATACAAAAAAAAATTATGAATAAATCGCTCTAAAAGTAAATACGAAACATTACGCAATTCTTTCATAGACTTGAGATCATACGAACTGTAAACTGAAATAGTATTGTAGTAATAATACTGCAATAGCTCTTTAGAATATTTAGCTTCATATTTGAGAAAAAGAATCGAAGACAATTTACAGAACTACTACTTTGTTAGTTATTGGAGACATATTTTTATCTTTAAATGTTATAAAATATCATTACTAAATACAGTTTAGGTTAAACGTTTTACAATTATAGTTACCTAACAGCATAATTAATATAAGATTTTTTACGCCCCTGACATGATAGATATAAAAATTGGTATGTAACGAGATCAAGATCCTTATTCGAGACTAATATCGCAAATGGGTGTCAGTTAGCGCACGTACATCGGTGCGGTTAACAGTTCTACTGACCGTCACTCGGTTAGTATCTGTCACTCTTGCAAAAATGACCGTGGCGAGCTCCTGCTATTATATTGTGTTGACGTAAATGATGTATAAATACCGTCCATACACGAGTAGAACTTGCACTACTTACACAATTGGTATTTATAAACATTTAACTACACCTATTATTTTTAATTGAACTATATACAAACAATAATTCTTTTACAATTATTTAATACGCCTGCAACACCTTTCCCAGATTTAAAAATAAATTAAAAATACAATTTTATAACTTTACTGAAAACTATAAATTATTAATTTTCGATTCTTTCCTTCGATAAGTCCTTCCCATTAGGTCGACTTTTAAGATTGTAGGTCGACCGGAAGTACCCTATAGGTTTTTATAAATAGTGAGTGAGGCTATGATGGGAATAAAAAATATATGTTATAAAGGTTCATATAATTGTATTACATAAATAAAAAAACCTGAAATTTTGGCAACAATATAATACAGCATATGATATTTTAACTTCATTTCTCAAGCAGATTCTGGAAAAAATGGTTTTGACAGACATACCTACCAATGGACAACCGAGTGATTCTACAAGGGTTTCGTTTTATTTATTTTGGGGAGGCCATTCATGTAAATTTTGCTTGTATATAAAATTATATCAACTAAATTAAATTCGTTATTTATATACACAATTGTGTATAATATGTTCTTATGTATGAAACTAAATATATTAAAAAAAGCCATTTAAAACGAAATTTTAATTGGAATGAGCATATTTAAAAAAATATTTTTGCTACCAGAGCTTTTGTAGAATTTGCGAAATGTTCACCGACCGCCATAATTAAATATAATGAATAAAATTATAGAATTCATCTGATTATAAAACTCAAAAGCTTATCATGATGAACTAGGATGACCCCACCTAACATTTCATTATCTATGAGAGTTCAATTTAGTAAATTCGATTACGAAGGTCGATTCATTCCGAGAAGTTCGTTTTTTAAAAAAAATTACACTTTCTTTAAGTCGCGAATAATAGCTATGTCATCGGTATCTAGTATGTTTTAAAATTTAATTTAAAAAGTTTAATTTTTAATGGTCTCCCCAAAATAAATAAAACGAAACCCTTGTGGAATCATTTGGTTGTCCATTGGTAGGTCTGTCTGTCAAAACCATTTTTTTCAGAATCTGCTTGAGAAATGAAGTTGAAATATCGTATGCTGTATTATGTTGTTGCTAAAATTTCAGGTTTTTTTATTTATATTATACAATTATATGAACCTTTATAACGTATATTTTTTATTCCCATCATAGCCTCACTCCCTGTTTATAAAAACCTATAAAGTACTTCCGGTCGACCTACAATCTTAAAAGTCGACCTAATGGGAAGGACTTATCGAAGGAAAGAATCGAAAATTAATAATTTATAGTTTTCAGTAAAGTTATAAAATTGTATTTTTAATTTATTTTTAAATCTGGGAAAGGTGTTGCAGGCGTATTAAATAATTGTAAAAGAATTATTGTTTGTATATAGTTCAATTAAAAATAATAGGTGTAGTTAAATGTTTATAAATACCAATTGTGTAAGTAGTGCAAGTTCTACTCGTGTATGGACGGTATTTATACATCATTTACGTCAACACAATATAATAACAGGAGCTCGCCTCGGCCATTTTTGCAAGAGTGACGGATACTAACCGAGTGACGGTCAGTAGAACTGTTAACCGCACCGGTGTACATGCGCTAACTGACACCCATTTGCGATATTATTCTCGTATAAGGATTGTCTTCGTTTGACTTATTTATCGTTACATACCAATTTTTATATCTATCATGTCAGGCGCGTAATAAAATTTATATTAATTATGCTGTTAGGTAACTGTAATTGTAAAAGGTCTAACCTAAATTGTATTTCTTCGATTCTTTTTCTCAAATATGAAGCTAAATATTCGCAATTTTAACACACTAATTAATATACGTGCGTATTTGTGTGTGTAAAAGTATCGCAAATGTCATGTTGTTTTCAAAACTTGAATCTTATTTAATATTATTATATTGAAGAGAAAATTAATTTATTAATTAAGACTTCCACTAAACCACCTTATTAAGGAGAAAATAATTAAAAAGTTTTTAATGTAATTTATTAATTTCATCGATGTCCAAAATGTTGTTATTAAGATGGTTTATTTAAAGTATGAGAATAATTTTATATGGCTTTTTAAATTTCTTTCTTGTGTGTAGTCGTCCTTTTAATATAATATTTTCGAGGACACTTTATTTTAAAGAACTTTAAAATGAACTTAAACTTATGTAGGTTCGAAATAAAATATGGTTTACATGTGGGTTACATATTTAACCTTATTTTAGAATCGTACTTCATTTTAGAATGAAGATAAAATTTACGTTTACTTTTATTAAACGTTAAGGGAAATATGGTATTTTCCTCAATTTCTTGTTACTTGGAAAATTATTAACTAAATTCAGTGCTAAAATTTACTCTAAACATTGGAATATAATATTTTCTTGCTTGTAATTGCGACCCATTAAAAGAATCGACGACCTAGCTTCAACTTTTACAAAATATAAAAAATTTCGTTTGATTCTTATTTTGGCGCAATTGTGGCTGCATGTCCAGATACCTCGTCTTTTATTATTCACTTCCCTTGAGTGCTTTTTATGTTCGGAATCGAATTCAGCTGTGACACCAAGTAGTAAAATTAATCAGGGAACTGACAGCAGTCGAATTAGTCACAAGGGCATTCACTTCCGGTGCCTACCATTTCAAATTAGTATATGTATTTGTGAACACTTTGCGGAAGTTTTTAATAAGATGAAAACGCTTCTTTCTTTCTTATGTACATCAATAGATATTTAAAATATGTCTGCAGTGTCTATAAGCTTTTATCGATATATTCTCGGTTTTTCCATTGACACACAAAAATAAATTTTTAAACAAATGTTACCAACTGATGCGCTATTGATTTCTGAAAAGCCAACTGCATGGAGTATATTTGATAATCGCCAAATGCAAACAGTATATTTGATAATCGCTTAAAATTTAAATGACTTTTATCGAAATTCGTATTTTTATGGCTATATCTGCTTTTGAATTTGTATAAATTTTATTAATGAATTAATTTTTCAATCATTATGTCTATTTTGATGTTTTATTAAATTAATTTATTATTTTTCTCTTTATGTTTTTCTATCGATATTTGAAAGTAAATTTGTTTTTTGGGATACATGTATGAGTAGTGTACTTTCAATATGAGTATTTTAATAGTGCGTGATATTAATGGATTTGTAACTTTCATATTTATTTTTGGAAGAGTTTTTATTAAAGTTTTCATAAATAAAATTTATGTCATATTTAAAATTGAATCCTAAAGTAAAATATTTATCATATTTTATTTCTATTATTTTACATTTATAAATCTATTACATTAGTGTCTATAATATAATTAGAAATAATTGGTTTTTATTTGCGATTATAATTACTGTATAATATGGAAACAAATGTAATTCAAAGCTTTTCTTTTTATATTATTTTTGCTACATAAACAAGTCAATAAAAACCGTTATGTGCGATGTCAACCAGCATCGCATCTCTTTCCAAAAGAAAATTATATTATCTATAGGTGTATATGTCTATGTATCTCCTAATTGCATTTATAAATAATGGTAGTAAAAATTGACTAAGTCGACTGTGCCTAGACATCCGATTATATTTTTACTTTCACAGGAGACATGGGGTGAATACATATCCAAATCTAAGACATTATTTAATATTTGGAAAAATATTCTAGAAAGAAACCTATTTAACTTTCAATTTCATAAGGAAACGAATCGGTGTACGGCCAAAATCCTTCTTTTACTCCTCTAGAACTTATTTTAAAAAAATATTATGAGCCTGAATCAAATTATAATTAAGACATATGTTATATTCAGGACTTTTATTTAACACCACTGAATGATTTGATGTTGACAGCGTTGATGTTGCTTTATTAAAATCGTTTATGTGTTTCTCTGGATATTTCAAATATGCGTGTAAATCTTTTGCCATTTTATTCACAATTGATTTATTTTGATCTTGTTACTTAATTTTGTTACAATAGAGGGATGTGGCTTTTCACTAATAGAACGATAATGGGTCCAAATTTTTACGATTTTGGGTATTGCCAGGTTTTTGTATATAAACAAATTTATTAAAAATTATGTTTACCTACATAATAATTTTAATGAAATATAATTATAAACAATGTAGAGTTTTAGCTCCAGATGTTAAAAAGCTAAAACTAAAAAAATAAAGGTGTGTCATTTATATTTGTGATTTTGACTTTCCGCCTGTTCAAACTTATTTTATCCGCGCGGCGGAGAATCAGTAAAAAAATTAATTTAGGTCAGTTTCGTGAATAAAAGTTAATGAATTAATATTATACAGGTTTCTATGCGTCGTAGGCAGTGCGATAAACAAAGATATATGCAAATAATATTCAGACTCTTAGTATTGATATTCATTGGAAAAGAAACGTATGACTGAGTAACTAAAAATTTAAAAAAACTAAATTATTTTTGAAGAAAAAATTAAATAATTAAAACTGTTTAGTGTACTGGCGACCAAGATTTTTATGAACATATTGAAGAGCCGAGAAGTAAAAATCGAATTATATATTTGATTTCACTCCAACATTAGAAAAGAGCAGTTTCTTTCAGCTAATTATCTTATTGCAATATTAATTTTATTCGCGTGTACTTGACAAGTTCATATAATGAAGAAAGCTAAAAACATCACGTCTGATAATACTATTAAGCCAATATCAATATCGCAAAGCCACGATGTTTCATAACAACTATAGCCAAAATACGGTCATAGTTGTTAATATAATGATCACTTACTAGTAACTTGTTGACTGAAACATGTTAAATCACGTTATAAATTCACTTTAAAAATTACATTCTTGTCCCATTAATACAATTTGTTGCGCTAAAACAACTTTCATTTCCTATCCGAATTGCATTCGCAAATTCGTCTACTTAAATTCTTCCTTTCAACACTATAATCAATAATGTAACAGTGTAATCAATAATGTAGAAATGGATGTTTGTAAACAAAATAAACCGAGAAAACAAATGAGAACAGTCACACGCGAAAGATGATCTTTGCTAATATCCCACCTGAAGATGTTGTTATACAACGAAACCTAGGTCGTGGTAAAGAACTTAAAGAAAATAGAAATAATACTACATCACGTAGTTTCATTTAAATGATAATAATTTGTTTACCAATAAAATTTATCAACATATTTGTATGTGAAAGCTTCTTTCCAAAACTCTGACGATTAAAATATGAAAAATAAAGAATATGGTTGTTAGTTCAAAGTTGAACAGAAAAATTCTAATAATATCTCTAATAACATTTTACAATATATCAAGCTGTAAGAATAAAAAATACAATGGCAAAGTCCACATTTAAAAACAAGTTGATATTCGGTCTATTTCATAGTTTTTCGTGACTTGTTAGTCTTTTGAGACATAAAGTGACATATAATTTGAACAATGGTGAAAAATTATATGTAGATGAGTTTGCACGACTTTTTGATTTATAATTTAAGGTATATTTAAAAAAATTATGATAATAGTTGCAATAACTTTAAAATATAAGGAATTAGGCACGACTTCAATAACATATAATTTCTATCAAATGAGTATGCAGTCCTCATAAAATTATTCGCCAGTCAGCATTTACATAAAAGCGTTTTTGGTAATAAATTATGTGCGGGGTTTGCGATGCAAAATATAAAGTGCTAAATCATTCTCAGTACGACAAACTAGCACCTATCATCTTAGAGTGCATTGGTTTTAGGTCCAATGTATTTATTTATTGAAATAATTTGTTCAAAAACATATACCATGTAGCAATTCAATTATCAAGGTGCGATATCTTCTTTTACCCACAAATATTCTAGCAAAACAAAACCGAAACAATACATAATTGATCCCCATTAGGGATGGTCCTTGTCAAAACTTATAAATATCAGTCAGTCAATCTTTATATATTGTGTCTATAAATAGATAAAATGATAAACAGATAGACCAATAGACAATAATTGTTAAAAAAATGTTTTGACCTCATCTCGGTTTCAAATGCATTGCCGATACACATTTTTTTTAAAGATTCGCTGTACAAACTCACCCTGAACTATATCCGATTTTACACGTACACAATCACGAAAACTGACAACATAGAAATGAAGTTCTAATTAGTTGAATTAATAAATTGATTTTCCGTCTTATAAAGAACTTACCTAATAACAGAACAAAATAATAGCTAAGAAAACTACAAATGGATGGCTGTAACTATTACCAGACCTTGAGCGCAGAAGTGCTCTTGCATTAATTCGCTATAATCCTAACTGTACGAAGGCCAAATCGCATCTGATTATTTTTTAGCATAATTTTAGATTTAGATTTAGTGAGATTTAGTATAATTTTGTAATGGTTCTTTACATTAATCATATCCCTTTAATTATATAATGACATAAATCGAGTTTAAGGTTAGGGAGACGCAAATACACACGATATGGAAAAGGATTAAAGATATTTGAGATATACTTTTTTATATTATAATAGTGAGGGGACTATATAATTTTTTTATCAAATTCAAATAAATTAATAATAACAAAACATAACAAAATTTTCCTCAGCAAAAAGATCTTTTAATTTTAACAGCAGAAACATCAATTATGCTGTATTTACATGATGACAGTGTGAACAGAGTAAACACCTACGCACGAGTCGTGTCACAATTAATTGTCTCTGTATTAGAGAGCTCGCTTGACACCACTCAACCGCGTTCGTGCCTCGTGGCGTGGACGTAAATTGGTTCCTAACAATAGTTTGCGGCATCAACTACCTTTGGAAAAATTTGGGATTTATTAAAAGTTGTGCGAAATTCGATAATTTTAGATTCGGATAAGTAAATAAATTATCTTACTTTGAAATAATGTGTAGATAGTATCGTTATGAAGAGGGAATGGTGTTTCTGCCCGTTTATTTCTATAAAATACATTTATATATTGTAAAACACACTAGCTGTTTTACTTACTAGCTTATTCGTGCTTTCTTAGCTAATCCTCCATACCAAAGGTCAAGACTAAATTCACATATCTTGTTCAACATTGATTTTTTTCAAAATATAGACGTTATATTACTATATTTTATCTCTATCCCCCAATAATTCGTTTCGCGACGTGATTACGATGCTATTTGTTATGTTAAGTTAAAATAAACTTGGGGACGTCTCTTCTTTAACAATGTACTTATATTATTAGTTCCATCTGTTGTACTATATGCTAATATGGTTTAATTTCATTAAAGTTATATATAAGTTTTTTTCCCTCACCCTAAAAGATGATTCGTTTTGAACAGTTTTGGATTTCCAATTGTTTTAACGTTTAAAAAATACCAAGCCGTCTTATATAGCATAAATGGTCTGACATTTTGATCAGTCGTTGAGTCAGTTAAACTCATATTCACATTTATCTCCCAACACAAATTGTGAATTATTTTCTTATTTAAATAAACTAGTCTCGGACCCTGATTTATTTATAATCAAAATCATTTAATTTCAGGGCAATGGGAAGACATCACACGTAGATTTAAGTTTTTCAATATAGATTGGTGTATCAAAAACATTAACCCTATGTACCTTTTGATGTATTTTAATACGCATTTATTAGTTTAAATTCGATGTATGTAGATAAATCTATCAAGTCGATTTTAGCCCAGTTGTCATTACTGTAACAATTTTGGACTTAGTATAGTAATGAAAATCTGATGATAATGCTACAATGGTGAAAGTTAAATAAGTATATAATTTTATACAACGTTTAATTTGTAATATAAAGTTATTTAAAAAATAATAGTAATAATATCAATACCTTTAAAATGTAAGGGAACAGGGATGATTTCAACATTTTCACATTTCTATTAAATAAGCATACGGTCACTATACAATTATTTGCCAGGCAGCATTTGCATAAAAGCATTTTTGGTAATAAATTATGTGTGGTGTTTGCGATACAAAATACAGCGTAACAAAATAGTTACTGCGTCGTGCATCCGAATTTTAAAACTTTATTTTTTACTCCAAACGAACATTTTCAATACACCAAACAAGCAATTGTCACCTTGTAATGCATTGGTTTTAGGACTTTTGTTTATTGTTAAATTTTATATTATTATTAAATTTTAACGCTTATAAATATTTAAAAAAAATAATTTTTGATTTGATTAAAATGGATGTAAGTAAATTAAGAGTTTCGATTTAAAAACCTCCTTCATAGCAAATTTAAAAAATTGTGTGAAATGATATGTTTGTTAGAATGTTTAAATTCACTTTACTTCGGAGCGGATAATATAAAAATAATATAAAACCTAACGTTGTTTATCAAAAATTTCATCGCTTAGATAAATAAAATATCAATTTTCCGAAACAAATTCGTTTTATATTTTCTTACTGGCGCGTCTGCATCCGGGCTATATCTTTGATCGATTTATTTGCAGTCGTGTAACCTATGGACAATTCGATGTATTCAGATAAAATAGAGTGTTGCTAGGTTTTCAAAATAGTTTTTGTATATGGTAAGCATTTAATTGATATGACATCAGGTTTTCCGCGGTTTTGTGGTATTCAACTTGACTATAGGATATTAGCCTGAGAGGGATAGTAATTTTTATTTAATATTCGTTACGTATAAATTGTAATTTTCATATAAAGTTTCTACTTGCGAAATTTTTTGATATACGTCTGAAACTATATGAACTGTGAGTATATGAGATACATATAGTTGAATTGGACGAACTTACATATATGATGACATTGAAAAACTTCCCTACTTTACTACGGAATTCCAAAAGATTGAAAAATAATAATATGAATGAAAACAAAAATGTACTTCAGGTATAAGTGATAAATAGTAAATAATACGTGTTGGAATACGGTAATGTTCATGTTATGTGTCGCTCCTTGGTATAAGGCTACATAAACGTAAATATAAAGTTATTATAATGAAATTACGATTACCGAAATGTCATTAATTTTGACTCACTCGTGAAAGTAGCCACTTATTAAGAATTGATTGGCCATTTTTATTTACATTATATAAGAAATAGGTATAGTACAATTAATAGAGTTTTAAGGATTTCGTGAAAACCAATAAGTATCGCAATTTTGTCCAATTCCTTCGTCAATGTCCATATAATAGGTTTTTAATATTATGATGTCCCAACCTTTTGTCATAAACATTTACAGCTAATTTAACGTGCTTTTTGACAAAATTAACACACATCAGAAGACAATATTGGGAAAAATATATACCGTATCTTATCTTTTTTTATATGTTTATGAAATTAGGAGGATCTTTTGCGAACCTCATCGAGGAAGGTTTTTCAAAATGTAATAATTATTAGGGGACCATATAAACCTATAATTTCACTGATATGTGCCTATTGCACAGATATAGATTTTTGAATTTCTAATTTATTTGACTACATCCTCATCATCACATATAAAAAAATAAATTATTAATATTAGCGACACGTTTTGGGTAATCGTGTCGCTAATATTAATAAATGTTTACTACAAATAATACCGAACTATAATTTAATGAGTGCTGAACATCGGAGGGTAAGGACACGGAGGGTTTAAATAATTCTTTGTTTTATTCACATATTCCTTAATTCAAAAGTAAAGAATAAAAAAAGTTTCATGTTAAACGAGTAATATATACAATTGGGCGTATTATTTCGATATTATTTTTATTATATCATATTTATATTGAGTGAATTCGTATCTCGTTTAAAATGAAATATTCCATCGTAGAACTATATAATTGTGCGAGTATATCAATTTAGATAATTGCAACAAAAATTTCCTTCTCCTCATCATTTTAATCTAATTGCTAAAGAGATTAAAGAAATGTAATTTAATTCAACATTATTTTCTGTAGCGGTAATTTTATTCGTCTATTAATTTAACTTTATCGGTATATAATTTACGTTAATGATGTAATATCGTAACATATTTTTTCTATTTTCTTTTTATACACACTGGTATACGCTGTTGCGTTTTTGACTCACTGCTTTTCATAATTATGACGAATTTCTTTAATCAATGAACTGGTAGAAAAAATTAAAATTTTTGAATTGGTTTGGATAATGCTAAGTCATTTTGTCATTTATAATTAGTGTAATGACATTTCCTTGTGATTAGATTTTAATAGTATATTCAGATTGAATATGTTTACTTAGTGTAATGATTTTGTGATAAGATATAATATATACTGCTTATATATACAAGGGTTTTTAAGGTGCTGTAAAATGTAGGTGCGTATTTAAATTTATATGCAAGTAAGGCGTTGTTCAAAAAGGTATTTTGATTTTATATTTGAAGAAGAAAAAGTTAGTGTCGGTAGCCACTCTCCATAGAGCCTTCCTTTTAACAAAACGACCTCACATGACAATTAGTATTGTGCTTATTTGAACATAAAAATTAAGCAGCTATATATTTAAAATACAAAAACTACTTCTAGGATGAATTAATTTTAGAATATTTTAAAAATTCCGTACCATGATGTTCTTCCATTAATGAAGTATAGCTAACTTATTGCAGCCAAAATGAGTATCTTTTGTTCTTTTTAATGTTTAAAAGAAAATGTTAAAGTTTAGACCAAAACCGATGAAAATTAATAAAAAATGATATAATGTAATTAACGTTTACTAAGATGGATGGTCGAAACGACCATGAAAGTTGCTCTGCGTGTATTGAGATGAACACAAGGCACTCTATTTCGATTCCCTCTTTCAGGAATCACTTCCGACCTCTGAAGTAGTTGGCCCAATGCGGAAATTTTAAATAAAATCTTTTATTACATGGATAACTCTGGGGTGAAATGAATTCATCATTTTGTTTACTTCTAATTTCTTTATTTAATTACGATTCTAATCGTAAATAATATACCATTAGAAATAAAAACTGCAAAATTCTTGCTTTGTGCAAGTGATTTGAAATTGTTTCTAGGAATGAGTATTTCTTATGATTTTGAGTAGCGTCAGAGACACAGTGATACAGTTTTGTAATGAAGTCTAGGAATCAGTTTTGTTTTAGTATAAGTCATTAGTGGCAAACTATTTTGCTCTGGGAATCTCGAGAGCCCTTTGGAGTCAAAATTATGGAGTGTTTAAGGTGGTCACGGCCGACTACTCATGGTTTTTGTGAATATTATTTGTAAGTATATTTGTTTGCATCCGTCATAGTCAACCATTGTCAGTATATTCTTAAGCTCCTAGATAATATACATAATGATTTTAAAATGTTTGCGTCCTAATTATTGCTAATATTCAAACAGGTAAAGCACAGTAAAGTGTGAACATAATAATTATGTAATATATGGGTGGTGAACACACGTGTACACTGATCAACAGAATCCTTATCTCTTTGTTAACTGCATAAAAACCTGACATCCATTACATTTTGATGCCGTATAATGGTTCACCTCCAGCTAAAGTGAAGTTGATATTATAATATTTAGATCTCAATTTCAAACTCCCAAATAACGCTGTTATAATGTTATTGAACCCAACAAGAAACATTATTTCCAAGCACCATTCGTGACTCGAATTAATAGACACCAAATGATAGAGACGGGGAAGGGCGTCATTGTGTGGGTTAACCTCATTTTCGACGTATTTACAATATCGTATATTAGGTATATCGCACGACAAATGTCTGAGCGTGCCGATAAAAATTGAGCTCAGAGATAATCTGTAGAAATTATATTCTTCATTGATGAAATATTCTATCTTAATAAACGCGTTATTTTTAATAATTACTCGATTTTTTTCGGAAGCTGTCAAGTGTTTGTCGAACACAATTAATTTATGGTTCCTTGGTGGGCTTAATATATTTCTCGAAATAGTTGGCGCAAATTAATCGAAATCTTTTGAGGCATATGTTTTAAATATTGAATATATTTTTATCGTTAATTTTGAAGAAATTCATTGTTTACAATTAAATGAACCTACATGATGTAGTATTATTTCTACTTTCTATAATTTCTTTAGCACGACCTAGGTTTCGTTGTTTTACAACACCTTCAGGTGGGATATTAGCAAAGATGTTTGCTAATATCCCACCTGAAGATGTTGTAATACAACGAAACCTAGGTCATGGTAAAGAAATTATAGAAAGTAGAAATAATACTACATCACGTAGGTTCATTTAATTGTGTATATATTTTATTAAAATTTTATTACTGAAAATATGGCGTAAAATATATCCTTTTAAAATTTTATGTTGCATTAATATGGCTTATGAATTAAATACTGTGAACCAAAACTACTAATGAGAGACCTGTCCTGGGACGATTTATTTGATAGAATGCAAGAAAAATATTTTCATATCCATTCGCTACTTATATTAAAAGTACAATTTTATTTATAATATTTTGCTATACGTTAACTTAGATTCATATCTGAAGAAATTGTTTTACATGTCAAAAAAATTTATTTGCGATTTAAAAAAAACTACGTCTACAAAAAAAAATTTCATAAGTTATTTTCTTTGAACTCTGAAGGACGATCTCAATTAAATATTTCTTTTATATTACCTCATTAATATAAATAGACAAAACATGCATAAAAACGGCTTTTTTCTTAATTATCGTATTCGTCTATTTGTGTTAAAGACGATGAAAAGCAAGAAGAAAATGCTCCAAACCGGAGTGTAGCTGACAATCTCCCGAAAAATTTTCCGAAACAAGTCTCGTCGACTTTGACATTTGCAAGTCATACAGAGTCTGGGTGACATTTTCTCTTCCATTATTCAGCGTAGTTGTAAGTGAAGTATTCCATTATAACAATTTATACGGCATTCACAAAATCCCAAAGTGGAGTTTTTGAGGAAAGTGACACTAAAATGGATTTTGATATCCTACACCCAGTTAGCTTCTATGATATTTGCAGAAAAGCTCTTGCAAAAACAATGGACATATAACGAGCTTTCATTTTTAAGAGTCACGATATTTCCTTATTGGATACCAATTGAAACGATTCCAAATAATATGCACCTTTCCAAAAAATGTCGTTAGGTAAAGAGGAATTGAAAGACATAAGTAATATGTTCTTAATATTTATTTATGTTGCCCAAGTCCCGTAGAGGTTCAAAATTACATGGGAATTGCGGAAGGTGAATTGAATAGTTTCGTGTTATGTTTATAAGAAAGAATATTAATATTTTAATAATTAATTTTAAAAAATTTGCGTTTAAAAACAAACAAGGTAATTAGTAGAACAGTAAAAAAATATTAAAATCAGTCGACTTAAGCAAAAAATTAAACTGAAGAA
This sequence comes from Druceiella hillmani, assembly GCA_039881145.1. NCBI lineage: Eukaryota > Metazoa > Arthropoda > Insecta > Lepidoptera > Hepialidae > Druceiella > Druceiella hillmani. The sequence goes on along the minus strand of JAYKKI010000055.1, from coordinate 863,739 downwards.
AGTATTAAATTATACAAGTGTAAATATTGGTATTTTTAACTTAATACTTAATGTGTAGTTAATTTGATACAGAGCAAAAATTGTTAATAACAAAAAAGAAACACATGACAATAATTTATAGTCTTAAATGTCGGCGAATTTTGTTATGCAAATATTATCTCCGCCAAAGTATGTGTCCAGCTGAATACAAACAATGCATACTCCCCCGATATTCAATTAAAGTTTGGTACTACGCAAACGTTCTGGCAGGAAGCAGACAACTGAGCTTTTTATCCATCTTGTCATTTTACTGCCAACCTTTTTACCCACTAATTTTATTAAACCACACAAGACAGATGGCTTTTATTATTTTCTCCATGGCTCTTTCATATTAAACTTAGACCCAAAACGTCAAATTGTGCGCCAGTCAAACAAGTTTTCGGTATACGGATTACGCAAGGGCAGAGCGATACAGAGAGCTGAGCCAATTTTATTGTAAACTTATCCAAGAGCTACAGAATGCCGCTAAACTGTTTAAGTTTCTTTTTAATTCGCTCAATGTGATCTGTTTGGTTCATTGCGATTGTAATCAATAATGCGTACAAGTAATTTATAATTTGACTTGACAGCTTATGCGTTTGTTGTCTATAATTTTAATAAAATTCCTAATAAAATTGCGATAAATCTTGACTAAGTCAATTTATTAGGTCTCTTTTTATCTTCTGCAAAGAACGGATCGTATCGTAAAACTGGACATTGAACGTGTAAGATTTATATTTATTTATACCTATCTGTTTATTTACTTACGAACTGAGTTGTGCTAGATACATTTTCATAAACATTTCCCACCTATTGATAGTAAAAAAGTCTTTCTGTGCGTATTAGCATAGATGTTCAGATTGAGTGTTTCTGTGTGTATTAGCATAGATGTTCAGATTACAAAAAAATGTCGATATACCCAACGCTTTTCCTTGAATGCGGATAAGCACGAAACGGATGCATAGCGTGACAATGATAGCGTCAACACTGATGAGCGGGAAAATCATTCTGTCAGAGGGACATAAAAATTCAGTCGTCAATCGTGGAAAATACCACAACTTCCATACCTGCGGAGGCGCGGGAAAAAGCTAATTTAATAAAAAACATAGCGGCTAGATATTTAATAAACTCTGCCATTCTCCCCGACAACACATAAAGCGAAGGTCATATTTTCGATCACGAATACGTATTTTTCTGTTGGCCATCCATCAAACTCAGCCGATGATGATGATAAGATTCAATTAATTGTGAATCGCTCGCAGTCTGCCCTTTTCCATTTTGTGTCTAGTCCGGACAATGATATCTACTAAGATATCTACTAATAGACTACTAATAGATCTACTAAGATATCTACTAATAGATAGGTAAGTTTTATTTTGTGTCGGAAAGCGTATTACTAATCCTTAAATTATGTCCACACAGCATTTATGCTATGTTTTGTTAGAATCGTGACCAGTTGGAATCAATACGGTAAAATATATAAATATAGTTAGATATTCAATGAACTTTAACCATACAAAGTTAATAAAAAAGATTTATTGAATCTATATAATGACTTAAATACCAACCTATCTTAAATTTTTAACATAACCTCATCTCGTTAACCGATAGATTGAAGGTTATCGGGCAGCACGGCATATGGAAGGGAGCTGTTCAATAAGAAAAGGCTTTATTTCTTTTGGGTTTATCGTGCCATGGGACGAAAGGCTGTGGTGGCTCCTTGCCGATATCTGATAGAATACAGCCGCGGCGCACGTACACGTCCGCGCGCCCGTCCCTCGCGATCTACACACTAATACTCGTGTTTACGATCTATGTCACGAGATTATTGCAGATTTCGCTCCTTAAATGCAAATTAGCGACGTCTTGCGGTGTGGTGTGGTGAAAAAATGTGGCATTATCGCAAATTGTCTGCGATAATGCCACATTGGGAGCGAGACAACATCGTTTAGTGAATTTTTCACAGAAACTTTTAATTAGTTTGGCTTCCATTTGTGATATGATTGTGAATTCAGAAACAAACTAAATAATATTTGAACCACTAATTTTTTTTAAGATGTATTAAACGGGATGGGAATTTACTCTCGGTATATGGTGTAATACTTGCACAAAATTTATTTATAATTTTTTTTACTCCGTCAGTAAACTGTTGGAAACTAGAATTTTAATACAACGTGATTTATAATTCTTATATATTATTTTAAGAAAGTACTACCCATATATTTTCTATAGCCTATGCAAATCTTAGGGATGAGAGTTATGAAAAAAATATTATTATTTAATTAGGATTTCTACGATATATCCATGTATTTTAAGAATACGTGAAATGTAAAATAAACTAATCATCTTAGAGCTTTACTCATTTTATAAATCTGTGAAATAAAGCATTTAGTCTGGCTTTTAAAATTCCTAAAATTACTTTAGATGTTTTATAGTACTGATTTTGATGACGGAGTTTTGTGTCGTGTTACATAGCACATAGCTCAAGAAATCTTGTGACGTAAAATCTTGCATACGTTCTATACATCGATTATAAGAGATTTGACATAATATATATATACATATATATATCAATTGCAATATGTTTTAGTACACAATTTCTCGAAATATTGTGTGATACACAAGACAATAACAAGTTTCGCTGCCAATGTTCAATGTGAAGTAATTAGTGTAGTGAAACTAACAAAGCTATAGAATAAGGTTTCCTTAACCCATATATACCCAACGATACAAAAATGACCCCAAAGTTAGATGTACTTTCGTGTGCCGACCCTATGCACAATTAAAGAAAAAAGTGTTAAGTAACGCCATCTACCGATGATTAGATAAATTATCTTGAATTGACATTCACTATGTTCTTAAGTAAGCGGTTTTTTGTGGAACTTATTACTGTCACAAGTTGACACTTGTTGCAAATTGAGAAAACAGAACGATTTCGCGAACAAAAATGTAAGTATTCTATGTTTTAACGTTTTGATCACATTTATACTACTTTATTTGTGAAGAATATTAGTGTTTGCAACTATGCAAAACAATAGTGATAGTTTGAAGAAAGTTTTAAGTATTCAAAGGAACGTGATTCTTTTTAGGGTGAAAACGACCCTTTGGGCATATAAGGTCTGTTTTGTTGATTACAAATATATTGTTTGTACTAAAGATTTTCTCAATGGGAATGCAACAAAATGTATAAATATTGTTTTTTTATCCAAGCATAGGTACTAATTATATAGGCATGATACATTATGTTAATCTCTTTAAAGGTCTCGTCATCGTCGAGTGCTGAAAACACACGAGATAGTTGAAGCTTTGGAAGAAATACTGGTCGAGGAGGCTGACAGTATAGATGTGTTCATCGAACCACCAAATGACGGTAAAATATCTGACGGTGACTCCGGAGATGAAGATTGCTTTGAATAGATCTGAAAACAGCGATCCTGTAGATTTCTTTGAACTGTTTTTTAATGAGTCGATTGTACGTCATGTAGTGAGGCATTCTGTTATTTACGCTGTAAGTCAACACCACAACACAAATTTTACCCTGTCTAGCGATGATATCTACTGCTTTTTAGAAATTTTGATTCTTAGTGGCTATGTTCCTCTGCCTAGACGCAGAATGTTCTGGGAAAATAATGATGATACCAAAAATATACTGGTGTGTAATGCTATGCGCCGCAATAGATTCGAAGAAATATTTAAGTACTTGCATGTTGCTGACAATGAAAACTTGCCTCAAGGGGACAAAATGGCTAAGGTTCGACCATTGTTTGACCACATGAATAAACAGTTTCTGAAGTATGCACCCATTGAAAAAAATATAATCATCGATGAGTCTATGATACCGTACTTTGGGCGTCATGGTTGCAAACAGCATATACACGGGAAGCCGATACGCTTCGGATTTAAAGCATGGGTTGCAGTTACTCGTCTGGGGTATTGTTTGTATATTGATCTGTACGAAGATTAATCACAAAACCGTGAAACCAGTCTTGGTGAACACGTAATTAATAAATTGACTCAAAAAATCCAAGAAGTTTACCCTGATGTCCAGTTTTCAGTCTACTGTGACAACTTCTTTACTGCACCGACACTGCTGTCTGTTATGCAAGAAAAGGGCGTCAAAATGACTGGGACTGCTCGTCTAAATAGAATAGACAAATGTCCATTGATGGATGTTAAGGCATGCAAGAAACAGCCACGCGGCTTTTATGATTATAGACTGGATATTCGTGACAAAATTTGTGCCGTGCGTTGTCATGTCAATAACATTGTGACATTACTGTCTATTTGGATGAGTTTCAATCCATCATCGGTTGACATGTGACTAAATGTTCAGTTGATTCCATTACAGAGAGTTTATTTGTCATTCTTTTTCCAGGAACTACTCTGAACCATTCTGCAAAAGTGCATGCTTATTTGTTTCTGAACCCACAGCTATTTAGCTGAAGAAAAGCAACAAAAATAACAATCATTTCATACCTTCTGTAGCGCTGTAGTTATATTAAGTGAAATAATCGATACCTCTTAATTAAAGATGAAAGTTAAAACGCTACTCAACTGGCTTTCGGCTGTCGCTTGGTATGCGTAAATATTTTGTGTATGTTCATAATATTATGATATGATTCAGATTCCAAAATAAATATTTTTTTAAATCGATGCCTGATGAACCTATTAAGCATGGTTATAACTCCAATTAGTGTTACCGTTTAGGTATGTATGAACATTGAGATGTATATAATATTTACATTAAACAATTAGTATTATTTTTTACTTTAAGAATATTTTCCACAGCAGATATTTTAAAAACTATGAAATTTAGACTCAGTTTTATAGGTTTACGATTAACTTTAGGTGAGCATCAAACGCTTTCCAAGAAAAACGGCTATAAGAGACGAATAGACACGTGATGGATTTTATAAAAGTTTCGTATTTTTCTAATTTCAGGTACTTACTTAGATAGATACTTTTTTAATTTCAGGTAATAGAAAAATAGTTATTTTGTCTACTTTTCGGGGTTAACATTGTTATTTTAAAAAGAGTTTTGATAGATTCAGACCACATTAATTATTACATTCTACCAAATAAAAGTGAAGCCTACCTTGTATAATATAATTCCAATGATGAATCATTCGAATTATACTTATATATATATGTATATATATATATATATATATATATATATATATATATGTGTATATATATTTATTGAAATGCGTCACAATTACACGAATAAAAAACGTGTGTGTGTGCGTGTAATACACATGCTTAATCCGCTTACTCTTTAGTAATAAAACATATGTATTATATATTTTTAATGAATGGTAGAGGTATTAGTATATTATTTATATATTGCAAACAAGAATGAATATCAAATAATACTCATTTTTTTCAATATTTTTCGCTATTTGAATATCATAATCTTCTTTAGTTCCGTAAATACAGGAATTGTGACTTAACCAATTAATATGAGCTTACATATGAGCTCTCACAAGTTTATCCTGTTATATAACTTCAGGTTTAAATATAATATTACAATCTCAAATAAAATTATCCAATCTTGTGACTAAAATTTCGATTATTAATTCAAAAGAGATATGAAATAATGTCTATAACAACTTTATTTTGGTTAATTAAGGTTGATAGAATAGCATAATACGAGAAACTGACATAGGTAACAATGGCTTTTTAGTTTTTCTATGCCGTCAGTGTTAATTAGGACACCAAAATATTTATTATTTGTACATGTGCAGTTTTCTGTTTTATACCACATTAATGTTTTATATTCTTGGGCGTCTTAGAAATAAATTAAATGTTTTTTCATTCGCTCCGCTCTGTTATTCCATCCAACTTCATTAAGAAGTATAAGTTCATTTGGCAAGAAAATAATTTTGAATGCTTCTTTACTTATATTTATGTACCTTAAATGTACCTTTTAAAGGATTATTCACGTATCTGTCTGTTACAGTAATTTACTTGGTAACCCTTTGATTCAGAAAACTTGGTATAGTCAAGAATTTTAATACATTTTACAAACAATTTTTACATTTATTTAATTTTATAATAATATAATATATGACGACAATTGTTCTTAGTTGACAAGGTTTTTATAACAAATAAAACGAGCCAAACACAAATATAGCACGCGCATCAAAGTTTACGTTTCTCGTTTGAAGTGAAATTGACTAATAACCTTTAAACATTTGGAATCGTCGTCTTAATATTATCATGATCTTCCCGGAGTATATACGGAATTTGAATTTTTTTCTATAATTAATTTGCCAATGAAAATTTTACTATAAAATTACTCTTAAGCCTTAGGTTATCGATATATGCATATATGCTTAAGCACTTTAACCCACGCTCCCATATTTTCCAAATCCAATTTGCGACAAAGACGCAGACGCACAGGTGAGTGATCTTCTAAACTTTCCGTTATTCCTTATAAGGTATGGAAAGAAAAAATACATAAAATTAAGCCGACAATCATTTTAAATACACCAGAGCGGCACTATAGCTCTTGCAAATCAAGTTTAATATAAGTGTTATCCAAATGGAATAAAAAAAATTAACAAAAAAATTTTTTTGAGAGTGTCAATTAAAGAAAATTCATTTCCTTTTTAGGGTTCCGTAACTATACTGGGAACCCTCATATTCTCAGTTTGTTTTTCTCACAGTCTAATAGTGCCACACTCATATAGCTTGAGCTTGGTATGGTTATACCTCTTTATTACATATACAAAGATACAAAATAAAATATTTAAATTTTTTTTTGAAAGACACTATTCCTGCAAGTAGAGTAGAATTGAATTTATTTCGCTCAACCCATTATGCATTGTTAGACAGCTCTTTCGCCCCTGACTTATGTCGATCGTAACGATTAAAACAATGGTACAAATTGAAATCGGGGCAGCAAATTATTCATATTACGCATAAACAAAATAAACGTACATAAGTTTTATGTTTTATTAAAGAAATATTCACCTCATTTTATAATATAATAAAGTTATCTTCTCCAAGAACTACTAATTTTAACATTTATCATATAAAAACATATAAAATAAAAATCATTCAAACGTATGAAATAAATGCAAGAAAGTAATATAGCCATAGTCATATCAAATTTATATTAACATAAATGTTAATAGGTATTTTAGAAGTTAAATGAATATTAAAAACATATTTTTAAAATAATCCAAAATAATCGTGCATTATAATAAAATCCTTCTAATTACTGTCTCGAAGAACTTAAATTATTTAAAATAAATTATGTCGTAGTAGACTGGATAAACGCGAGATCGGAGGAGCGCTTACGGACTAAGTCGTTTGATGGCGCTTAACGGTCAACATTGCCGAGCTGAAAGTTTGCAAAGGATCAGATATAATATAATCTAAAACTTAATTTCAATACATGTCCTTAAATTGTTTATCAAGCCGACAAGATGCGATGCCACCCAGCAACTAAAGAATTGCGACTGAGAAGCGCTCCGCCCGCCCTACTCGGTTGCCAATCCTGGTATGGATGTCAATAATAGTTGCCCCTAATTATATATTGTCGCAGTCAGGCCTTCTTCGTTTTTATATTTACGAATGTAGTTTTAGTCGTTTCATTACAATAATTCGTCCCGTCTACACTTCATTATTTTCTTAGTTTCGGACAAAATGGTGATGTACTTGCAAGCAGTGAGCAGAATGGTATAACAAATAGAAAAAATGTTAGGAAAATAAATTTGCAAACGAAAATATATACAAAAGACTTGGAAAGATAGAATAAGAAATTAGAGGAAAGAAATTACAGTGGAATAGAATAAAACTTGATTAAAACAAATAATTATTTGACGTAGAACTAAGTCTTTCTAGGTATTATAGAGGGGTTATTTTTAGAAAGAAAGATATAGGAAAAGATGTCATATTCTGGTAGAGCAACAAAAATAATTCAATTTAATAGACTACAATTTGTAGCGAAATAACTTCTAAACTTTGTAGTGTCTGTGGTAAATTTAAAAGATGCGATGCTCAACAGCATACATGTGATAGAAAAATATACCCAAAATGTACTTCTTCTTATATTTCCAGACGTTATTTTACAAGTTACCAAACAAGAATAGTTATCATATTCTAAACGTTTGTATTTCTGAAACTATTTACATCATTTTAATGGCATAAAATAAATTTTTTTGATGAAATTAGTTCTGACTCTCCACTTTTATTTAAAGGGATTAATTTAAGAAATGCAATACTCAGTAGCACATATTTTACATCAAAACAATATTTTTAAGCCAGAAGTAAGCCCTCAAATATTTCTTTTTCACTGAAGAAAGTGACCAAAATTAAATAAGTGTTATCAAAATTAAATAAGTGTTATTAAATATTATATATATACATACATATATATATATATATATATATATATATATATATATATATATATATATATATATATAATGTGATTGTATGACGCGTTGTTAGAAAAATCTTGTAGATAAGGCGTGGTAATATTTTTTTCAGAAGCAATACTTCATATAAAAATTAAATTTCAAATAAACCTACGTTCTAAATAAAATCCGCTGTATGTTAATATATATCGGTAAATTCAAACCCTTTTTTATTTGTTTTTATCAAAGGTCTTGTACGTTTGATAAAAACAAACAAAGTAAGCTTTTTTCAATTCCACCCATTGACAACAACTCGACAGGTATCCGAATTAAGCGCGGCGTTGCAAACAAACAAACGCCTTTCATTTAACGACTGCAGACAATAATATATTTTCATTTTAATTTAAAACAAAAAAAAGCAAACCATAACCCGAGTACGCCTTTGAATGACATCGAAACTCGGATTCACTTCGCAAATCAATCGCTAGAAACTCTTTGAAATCTTTTCGCCGTGGGTCAAGCCAAGGCGGGCGGGGCTAATGGGTCGATGTAGTGAGGTAAAAAATACATGGAATGAAGGGTTCGGTCGGGAGGGACGAGCTCTCATATCGCACCGGTTTGCAGCGTCACGCAGGTCTACAAAATGTGCTGTCATACGCCGACGTCACGGGAGATAAGTGTGCTTGTAAGTATGTTTTTCATCATAGTTTTGTTAACAGTTTCAATTTATCGGTGGCAGCTGTCTACAATGCGCTTCGTCATTATAATTTCGCGTCGACTTTTCTCTTTTTTTGCACTGAGGAAGCAAGCTAATTAAACTTGGAAGTTGGGGTCGACCGGGTAATGCGGTTGTGGGTGCCGTGTCTCTTTTATGGAAGGTTATAATGTAGCAGGTATTTAATAACCATATTGTTTGTACTTTGCAGTTCGCTTACTTTCTTTTTACTTTAAGGAACGTTAGCGATGAATTTATATAAATCTAAGGGCGTTCGTGGGGAATTCAACATGAAAAAATATCTTTAATTTCCCAATAGATAGTTTCCATGTGTTGACTTAAGACACAAACTGTTACCCCGCCAAATTGTAATAAAATCTGTCCCGTAGATTTTGTGTGATTAAATAACAAATTAACACGCAGACAGACAGACAAAAACTCTAAAAGCAGGTTTTCAGAGTTCTGTCATAATTTTATACGATAAATCAACCACTATTTTAAAAATATTTTCCTTGTATAGAATTCACTATGTTGCAATTTATTATACGTATAAATAAATACTATTTTCTTCTAAATAAATGTACACCCATTAAGCGACTTTGATACATTTCGATCTGGGCGGAGTCAAGTAACTGAGGGATGTTTTAATATGATGTAATATGAGCACGATTTTTGTTGAGCTGTTATTATTATAAATATTCTGTGGAAATATTTTCTAAAACGAACCATTTCTGAGTCCCCCCGTCCGTCCGTCTGTCACAGACGATTTTTTTGGAACCTTTCCTAAAATTTAGCGCAGAGGGAAGGCATGGTAGGTCAATCATAGATGTGAAGTATTAAAAGTATAGTTTTAATTCCGAGGGTAAGTTGGAATAAAAAAAAAAACTATTTCTTTCAAGGTGAGAAAACGGAAACTTGTTGGAAACAAAAATTCTGCAATTCACATGATATACTTAATTATGAATTTGCTTACAAAATTTTTCGGGAAAATGCTTAAAAATGATTGTCTCTTACCCTCACCATACCAAAATCTTAAAAACACTCGTGAACATTGAGACTTGTGAACATCGTAAACATTGGGTGTGGATTGAATGAACACTTTCTATCGCGTTTAATTGTTATAAACAATTTAATTATTTCATTAAAACTGCTGAACCATTGGTTTAGTTAAAAAAAAATTGACAAAAAACATTTCTCCCAAAGTGACTGGAGTCCTCACTCGGCTCTACGCATACATGATGTGATATGGAATTGGTGCGATCGGCGCCGTGCTACAGATAGATTTTAAGTACATAGTCGGAGAGCATTAGTCTTAAATGCGGGGTTGATGAAATAGGACACTAATTTTGCAAGTACAGTTTGCATTAGATTTATTTTTACATCATATTTTCCTTGTTCAAACGCAGATGTTTATTTTCCTTACTGCTTTACCAATAAAAACTAAGATTCTCATAGCTTTGGCACTATTTTAATTAACAAAATATTTAAAAATTGTTTACTACTTAAAAGGTATTACCTAGTTATACAGTTTTTATATTGAAACTATAACCAACCTGTGTGCATTTAGCAGTCAAATAATATAAAAAACAAATAAAGAGTTTGAAAGATGTCTGCGATAACATTTAGTGTCTTTCCATTTATTTCGTAACTTTCGGTCTTAAAACCTTATGTAACAACACAAATATTCCATAGTCGAATACCCAAAAAAAACTTGTACGTTCTTATATACCCAAAAAAGTTGTGCATTCGTCGCAAACGTCCACAAAAAAGAATCAATAATAAGTAATCCGAGCATGTCAACCGATAAAAAGCGCTACGAGTGAGTCCTCAGAAATGGCTAACATTTGTGTACGTGGGCGGGGATCAGCGTCGCAAACACACTCACATGCGGCGATGTTACGATAGGGCGCGTCTACAGCGAGCACGACTATCGCTTGAGGGCGAAATAAATCTGCGCTAAAGGGAAAAGAAACAATGGGTTGTTGAAAAATGCTGACTAATGTTCCCAAAGAGATTAAATTCAAAGCCAATAAGAGGCGGTACCTTCGTCAAATTATACAATATCCGTTTTGTAAATCATAGAAGAGTTTACATTATATATTGTACCCACTGAATGAACCTACAGATCGGAAATGAAATATTTTAATATGCATATCGCGTAGAGGGGTATAAGTATGGCGGTTCCTTCTTGAATATTAATGACAAATATATCGTTGAGCGTGTATGGTTTTCTGAGTGATTTATTAAAATCATTGAATATTTCTGATATATCTGGATTCTGGGTTTTTAGCTAATGTCATTACATATTTTAATCGATTTTTATAAGAAACAATTTGTAATTTAAAAATGATCAAACTTCTAAAAAAAAGAAATCATCAATCAATCAATCTCATTATAAAAAATAATTTCCAAAGCTCTCTTACAATTTAAATAGAATTATACCCTATATTGGCATATAGATATGTCTCGAATAAATTGGTTCTAAGTTTATTTCTGTTACGCATAAACGTTAGTTAATTAACATTTTTCGGTATTCGTAGTTGGCAGATTTTTGATGAATTCATATTTGATTAATAATAAATATTCTCTCTTAGGAATAAACCAAAATTTTTGGTATTAATTTATAATTTTAAATCAAAATAATATGTTCTTTAACGTTAAGTTATAATATATTAATTACGCATTGACTCATTCATCTCCACAAATATGTTTCGTCCTATCAAAAACGATTTTTTGTTTTATTGCATACATTTTTCTTAGCATTTTTACACTTACTAGTCACCGCCGGGAATAGCGTCTGTCGTTGGCGAGCGAAAACGTGGAATTGGTCGCCGAAGATATGTCGGCAACTATTTATAACAGTATTTATGTTTGTTTTGTTGCTATATAGTTGACGCCGCGAGCAAAGTTGATTGGTTACCCGACTGCGCCTTGTGGAAACTTAACAATGCCAATAATTTGTTTGTTACTCGCTTTTGTTCTCCAAATTGCCTGTCCAATTTTGATAGCGGTAGAAGCGCTTATACGGATTAGAAACGTATGAAAATAACTTTGTTTCTTTAGCTTTTCCTTTTGTTGATATCATCAGGCAATATAATTTTTGATAAATATTTTATAACGTCCATCTTAATAACATTTTAATAATCATATTACTTACTTTAGAATAAAGAAAATATATTAACATTGAACGCTATTGACAATTTTTATAACTTATATTGGAAGTTACAAACACATTTTAATACTTCGCTGTGTACTTGAAATGAAAATAGCCATTTTCAGAAGAACAATTAAAATTTCCCGCCGAGAAATATTTATTACTCCCTTATATATTTTATGTGTTTAATGAAAACAGAATATCGGCCAAGTACGAGTCAAACTTGCACACGAATTGTTCCGTAGCACAAAACAATACGAAACTTATAAATTTATGTTTTTCAAAGAAAGAGTGAAAAACATAGTCATTGCTGCGGTCAATACTAAAGATATCCTGTATCTCAAAAGTTACGCAACATATCTCATTCAAACAAATTTTCTTTGAAAGTTTGCTTTAATTATACTACCTTAATTTTCTTCAGAAGTTTACACACGTTAGTGGAAAACTTAGGTGGTGTAGTGCACTTTTTAAGATTTTAGAAGCGCATGTCTCACCACTATTGACTTAAGTAAAGAAGCGATCTTAAAATTTTCTTTATAATTTTTGAAGATCTATCACACGCCTATGTGGGCTGGTTTTTTACATTTGTTAGTTATGTATATATATATATATATATATATATATATATATATATATATATATATATATATATATATATATATATATGTGTGTTTGTGTGTGTGTGTATATATATATATATATGTGTGTGTGTGTATATATATATATATATATATATATATATAGCGTGTCACCACTTATATTATTTTTTTCATAATTCCTTTATTTCATTATATAGCGGTTGAAAGAAGAAAACAAGACGAAATATTTTGAAAAATACGATAAGTACTTAGTACTTATTTTAAAATTCTACAGAAAAATATGTTATATAATAGAAGTTTTAAAAATTGCTTCAAATATTATGATAAACTGACTAAGTAATTAAAAAACTAACTTTTATTGTCGTGATAACCCTATCTATAACATTTCTTACGTTTTCATGAATGTGCCTTACTAAATTGTACAACAAATATTTATTTTGTTAAAACCGATGAATGTCGTTAACGAGATGGGAATAATTTTTAAAAGTATATTCAAACGGTGAGATTTTGCGGACTGACGTTTGAGGAAAAGTATTTGTGTTTAAATAGAAATTAAAGTGCCGAAAATGAGCACGTGAACGCGGTGTGGCATAGGCTCTTTTCATCTGGCTACGACCTAGGGCAAATTTCCTGCTGATTTCTATTCCCCTACAATCTCCTGCATTAATTCTCCAACGCAAATTGTTAATTGCTACGTAGTTATTAGCCGTCGTTTTCTTCTCTATAATAATAATAACCAGAACTCTTGTGGTTAAAACAAAGCCTGCGTCGTAGCGGCGTTATAATATTTGCACATGTCTACAGCGCTTAATTATGTATGTTGCCAACATGCATGTGTTAGTTGAGTACCATTGTAAGTAAACTTGCCAAGTTTATTTATCAATGTAAATTATCTTGGTTGTTAACTGTGAACGGGGATAAATTCAACGTATTTGAAATTTATGGGTAATGTAACAATGAATTCAAAGGCATTAAACTTTATATCGACTTAGCATAGACGTGTGCGTCTTCTGATTCAAAATTAAGTTACTGGCATATACGACTATTTGGCTTATTTCATTTCACCATTTATTACGTAGATAAGAAGAAGCACGCAAGTATGAAAACAAATTATAATAGGCAGTAAAATTGTTATATATTGAAAAATAATTAAAAATTTTTTTTAATATTTTTGTGGAAATGAACAAATGTTGAAATACGTATTCCACATCGAGACGCTAGGTACGAAGTATAGTACACTGACTTTAATCTTTTGAGCTGCGTACTTTAATATTCTCGTCTCTCATTTATTACTTTTAGTAACAACTAGCTTGTGACGTTTCACAAGGGCAGATCACTGAAAAATATACCGATGTCGTTTTTTGTGATTGTACTTCCACTGTTATTTCACCAATGTATATATATCTAGGTAAAAGACTTCAATGAGAGTTTTAAAATAGTAGAAGCAGGTCCAGCTTTTGGTGTACGTAGGTACACTATATATTTGTATAATTACTGCGTCAAGCACTTTTTCGTCCTACTAATGTAAATAAATTTTTCAAATAATTAAATTCCCTTATCTTCCGATTAAGTAAACTAATTATATTGAAATAAAAAATAAATTTTACTACAAACCAACCTCTATATATAGTTAATAGTTTTGAAGTGATGCATGCGCAAATAAACACACAAAGAAAAAGGCCAAACTTCCAAAATAAATACATTAACTCATAATACTATTATTTTCATTATGTAAATATATTGCCTAACAAACCTTCTAAAGTCGTAAAATTACCATGAATTTCTTAAAAAAATATGAACGTTAGTTTTTTTCTATTGCGCTTTTTTCGCATAGTTATATTTTTTCTTAAAGATTGGATTAACTAGTTTAGCAGTGGGCTGGAAGTTAAGAAATACATTTCAGAGACAATTTCAAAAATTTCTTTCCGGCTGTGACGCTTGGGTGATTTGATAAAGCTTTGTGTTTCGATTTGAGTTTCAGAATTCTGAAAATTCACTTATAAACTCATATATACAATGAACATTAACAAGTTAATTTAGATTGCGGCGTTTATTTTAAATAATCTCTTATAATTTCCGATGGAAGTAATATAAATTATGTTTTCGTTTTTTGTAAAACTGAAAGAGACTTATTAATAAAATATATTGCAAATCTTACATTTTATTTCAATTCAAAATATCAGCAAATATCTTCATTAACGAAAAACCATCGATCCATTAACCCGTCATCAATATTGTGAAAACTTTTTGTACGACTGTTATACTTTTGTACACTTGTATTTTGTTGTTTTCAATTTTTATTATTTTAGGTTTCCATACATCAAAATGACACGAAGGCCTAGAACTATAGCATCTAGGGTTATGGTAATTTTCCTGCAATTTATACACAGTTTTCAACAAATACATATTAGCGTAATTTTAAGTTCAGTGATTCCAGAGACAAGGGGAGTTAATTTTCTTTATATTCATTATGTATCTGTACTTACATATATTAACTAAATTATGAAAAGAAATATTTTTGAGTTCCATATATGAGGTCATACTCCAGTATAAGTATTTTTGGGTGTTATTTGTTGAATATTGTGCGGGTTTATCAACTTTATTTTTACGCAAAATTTAAAGTTTCAAAATCAAATGTTTTCCGAGACAAATAACTCTGACAGATAGACAGATTTGATTTGGTTTTGGTTTTCCTTTTTGAAATATAAAACCCAAAAAAGCCGTGTTCATATTAAACTGTGACTTTTAAAATATTTTCAAAAATAAACTGTGCAAACCCTCATTTGACTCGCATATATTTAATATCATTCCTATGTATTCCCCACTTTGACAAATTAATTCCTATTCAAAAATGTTAAACGAAAATTGTTGAACTGAAGACGAGACGATGTTGTGACGCAATTTTAACATTTTTAACCTTCATTTCACTTGATATCAGCTGGTAAATACATTTAAAGTATGACTACGCTTAAAAGAACCCTTTAGATAACTAAAAGGTCAAATTTACAGTCAATAATAACATTGTATATTTTTAATATTACATGGGAGGAATTTCTCGAAGTGCTCGTCGCAGGTGCGCATAATAGTGGATACCGTACCATCTCAACGAAATAACCCAATTATTAGAGTAATATCTATATCCAATATAACAATTGTTCTGCAAATATTATCTTACCTATCCCTAATTATTGCAAATTTTATTTTTAGTCTTCATATTATCGGCAAAAAAAGTTCTCATTCGAGATTGGATATTGAATATAATCGTGTTCTGTACTTCATTAAAATATTGAGTCTAAATATGAATCTATGAATTTATTAGCCATTAATGAAGAATAGAAAAGAAATGTTGAATATTTAACGAAAGAAAATATTTCGACCCAAAGAAATAAGAAAAACAGAGTAGTTAGTAGGCATTTTTCCCTAAAATAACATCATTATGAAATGAAATAGGTAAAATAATATTGGTTCCCTCCGCGATTAAGTTCATGGAAAAAATTTTACCACAAATAGAGTGAAGACCAAAAGTGACATTTAGTATTAATTAAAACAAGAGACAATATCCATATATCAAAGTAGAGAGGTGAAACAACTATTTTAGCGTTTGGCTTTCCTCTATCGTTTTAATAATGGATTGTTATTACAAATCTCACACAATGTTGATATATTGTGAAAGCACTCATTGATTGATGTAGTCGGCTCCGCCTGCCTTCGCTTAAATAAGCTAACATTCATTAAGTTTAACAATACTCGATTCGCCCTTGTTTATTCATAGGATACGACGACCAACTTCTTACTAATAACTGCGATAATGGCCGGTGCCCATACGATATAGGGGAAAATAGTTTAGTTTCTAGAAATCCATTATGTCCACTTAAATGAAAGTAGCAGGATGAATATACGAAACGACATTCATTATCCACTTATCTACTGGTGAATATGTATGGTGTATTATCCACTTGTCTACCGGTGAATAGGTATGTATGGTGTTCGTATTTAAATTAGACTGTATTGAGGATACTCTAATTAATTATGTTAGTGGCTCATATGAATACAAATATTCTATTGAATCTTCAAACCAGTGATACATCATAATAGTAAATTATTATTCAAATATTTGATGAATTATTAAAAAAATGCCTTTAAAGAATTCAGTTATATTAGGAAAATATTTTTGTATTATTTTTTTACAACGAATTTGGTTTTACTATGGGTCTCTAACTTAATTATCTTAATACTTTAGATAATAATTATACAACATAAATTTATACACAATTAAACATAATATTTGCTTATATTTCAACTCTTCTTGAATAAAAATGAAGAAAATTCAATTTCTATCTTAGTTATTAAGAATTAGCCAATTCAATCGTTAAATTTTGTTGCATGGTATATGGAAAATTGCAGAAATATTAGAGTTAAGTTTAATGGTAATGCATATGACATTCTAGTAAACCTCGTTTATTTTTTTAGTATAACGTGGTTAAAGGAATTACTCTCCTAGAATTCCCAGTAATGTAGCAAATCACACCTTACACTTTATATTTTTAATTTATCTATATTTAAATAGTAACAAATCGTCTGTGGTGTGATATATAATATTAATACATAATTGGAAGACTATTTCTTAATTTTTATTAATATGTTACAATTTTCTGATTATTTTCATGTCATTCAAGACGGTTGACGTTACATAAGTCATTCATAAAATCTTATTTAATTTGACTTGACTGTTGAGAGTTTAAGCTGAGAAATCATCTAGTTTTCTCCTAAGCAAAGTGGAATTATTATTACTTTTAAGTCTCTGTTAATTATTGAGAAGTTCATAAAAGCATATACTCAATAATTTATGATCCAGTGGAAATGTATATATTTATTATAAATACGTAACATAAACCTTGTATTCTTTGAATAAAGGATGGAAATTTCTAAGTACGTGTGTATATAATTTAGCACGTACAAACATATAGTACGTAACATTTTAACAAGTCCTTAATTTTGTGTTGAAAAATTTTACGACAGTTTCCAAAGAAATATTGTGGTTAAAAATGTATTTATTCGATTTTACATTCCATGTGACACCGTAACTGGTCATTCACGGAAATTGATTCAACGAAAAAACATGATAGAGTAAGGCATATTAAATTTACTTCTATCGCATGTTTAAAAAATAATACCTAAACATAATATAATAATTGGTAATTATATTACTGTCAAAGTAACTAAAATGTTATCCATTTCCAAATATTCTGTGTGATTTCTATTTCTGAATATTCTGTGTTGATTATAAACCAGAGAAATAATCCTGGCTCCGTTTATTTTTATTAATACTTCACGGTAAACTGGCAATTGTCAGCATTAGATTTGTCACAGTTTTTTGTTTGTCAATGGTAAAAAACATTCGAAAATTCACAATTGTTTCGTAATGATATGTACTTTTGATATCAGTGGAGTCTGAGCAAAAATTGTAATTCAATATTTAACCTGCAATGATAATATATTCTGGAGCATTTTTTTCAGTACTTATAATTATTTACTCACTGAATCATTATTGCAACAAATAGCCTATAAAAGGTTAATGATATTAAATTGGTAATATTAAACAGATGGAAGTGAAATATAATTATAACCTACTTTATATAAATCTATTATTACTTAAAATAAAAGAAGCGGTAAAAATAATGTTAACTAATATCTGTAGTGCTTTTGGAAATCATCTTTAATCTATTTAATTCCATAACATTTTATTACAGTTTTACTATATAAAATATATAGTAAAAAAATAATAAAACTGTTCAGTGCTCTGCCATCTTATTTTTTTAATTATATTACTGCTCTGCCATTTTATTTTTTAATTATATTCTGTATATTTGCGTATTCACAATTTTTCACTTGTGTTAAATTAACAGCACTGGTAGGTATGAACTAGTAGACACAATTTGGATATTGGATAATTATTAATTACCATACTCAACCGAGAGCAGTGCCTATGAGACAAGGTGGCATGATTTCATTTGATATGATTATCGCTTAAATAGATCGTGGTCATGGCATTTTCAATTTTTCACATGGCAATTTTCGTCGGTATGATGATACATTTTGGGTTTATATATTAAAGAAGCAATTTTATGTTTGGGGTTTAAGAAAGTGGGTATTTCATGTTCTGAATTTCAAAAACAAAAATGGCACCCTTATAAAATCCTTCAGGATCTGTCTGCCTGTCAGCCATTTTTCTCAGAAACCTTTTAGGTAAAACTCGAAATTTAGCATAGCAATAAAACATATTGAACCACATATATACTAATATATAAGACTCACTAATATAAATATTTTTAGGGAGAACAAATTAAGGACTCGAATTTTTTTAAAAATGTTTTGTATTAAGAATACGTTGTTAACGCATTTTAATATGAGTCTTATGAAAGTATATTGTCATAATTTTACATAGAATATTTTCAGGGATATATTGAAAAATATGAAACAAATTTCGCTCATCCTTTTTTCCGAAACTACTTCACCTAAAATTATGGATAAATCGAGTTATTAGAAACTTTCGTATAAGTTATAGAGAAACTGTTACGATTATTCTAGCTCTTATAATGGAAAAAGATGTGGTAACCAATATATTTATATTGTGAAAAATCAATATTTGTAAACATTTCAATAAAAATACTGTGAACCCTCGTAATCTAAGTTAAATTGGTGTTTGGTAGGTGTTTTATCTATGTAACTTTTGTATGTTCACACCTAGCTGAATATTTAGAAAGTTGCAAAGACTCCTCACGTTACAAAAGCAAGTTTTCGAGTCTATTCGAAATCAAACTTTAAGTTACACGATAAAATGCTAAAGCGATTGACCTAGTTATTAGAACTAGTTCCTACACCATCTTCCATTGTTCGACGATGGGATAATTCGTGACTTTTATTAATGAAGGTATTTTAAGAAGAAAGTTAGTATTTTCACTAACATTTCGAATAGATTTTGGTTTCTGGGTGTCTTAAATTTCTAAATGATTTTTATTTAGTCAATGATATAGGAAACATCTTGAAAATTTAAATACCTTCATTGTCAGTCCATGGTTAATTGTAAAATAATGTGTTTGTGGCAAAATAGGTCAATATACTTCAAAGGCTATTTAATAAAATAGCGCTTCAAAGGAAATTTCAAGGAAATGATACGTGTTATTTCAGTATTAATAAATCGTAAATTAAAAATATGTAATTAATGGAAATGTAATTTAAATATAATTTTAATAAAATTATTTTAAAGAAAATAATATTTCACACAATAATACACTAACGTTCCTTTTCAGATATGGCAACTAATTTAAAGTAAAAAGCGTTTTTATAAGAGAAAATTCAGTGGATTTTGTCTTTGAGATAAATAAACTTAAACATAAGGGTTTAATTAAAATTTATATATTACACTTTTTTAATTTTTTTATTTTCTTATAATTGTATTTATGATTTTAAATGTACCGCCTTTTAGAGGGGTAGAACGATCGCTTTCAACAAATGTTTTTAATAAATTTTAATGTTTACAAAATATTAAATATGGCATTCCAATACATTTTATCTACGTTCAGTGAGAAAGTTTTGTTTATATTTTATTCAACTTTAACCCGTTTTGATTAAGAATATTTTTCAAAGATAAACCGGTTTAAAATTCTACACTTTAGTAGACTTATGTTTAACGAAGGGTGTTATAGATTTCAATTAAATCAACAGTATTGGCGCCTGACAATAGAAAAACTTGTTAATAAAAAGTACCTATGTCAATTTTTTTTCCGAATGAAACCTTTAGAAGCAAACCGCTATTAAGTGTTAAAAACCAAAGTTTTGAAAAAAATGATAATTGTTATTACAGAAAATATTCACATTTTAAATGGAACTCTGTGATAACGGTAGAGTTCTAGCAAAAAATAATTATTTGTTCAAATATTTACCGGTTTTAAGCTATCGCATCAAACTCAATTACTTTACAACGATACAAATTTTTACATCAATTTTTTTTGGCAAAGGACAAACTCTATCGGCCGTGATAAGGGAAGTTTATCTAATTTAATTATAACTTGCAGGAAGTATCGGATCATTGTTTAGTTGGAAAGGCGCGGCCGTTTGACTTGAGACCTCGGGTGGGCGTTCCCGAGAGGGCACTCCTGCTCGAGAGGGTCCAGTTGTCGTAGTGTTGTTCCAACAACGACCGGTCAACGCAAATACGCCTTATTGAAAGAATACTCTCGTTCATTTTCCTCTAGCTTCAGCTACGGGTTTCGTGTAAAGTGTATTTATTTTATAGTTTTTTTTCTTTCTTAATTTGCAAGCGGAGACGAGACCTCATTACGCTTGTTTCACTTGTTCAAACTAACTGTGTTTCTCTTGATACCTGTCTCTCGAGGCAAAAAATAATTTTTAGATCTTGCAAACTATCGAGATTGGAAGCTGAAAAATTTATTACCAAAGTGATTTTATTAAAGTAAGACGATATGTCGCTCCGCTGAGTGACAATTTTGAAGTTTACAACGTGCTATTTATCTGTTTGTTTCAATAAGTATTTCAGTATATTTATTTGTATTATTAATGATATATTTGAAAATATTAAATAATAATGTTTTTTTTATATCTAAGATTAAATTACCAGCTATTACTGTGGAAAAAGGGTTATTACCATATTTGACTATTTTTTTATTGATTTCGTCCCTCAAAGTGAAATATTCAGGACACTTATATAATTACTTGGTTATCCGTCCGCTCGTCTATCTGTCAAAACCCATTTTTTAGGAAACGGTTTGAGATATTAGTTGAAATTAATATCGTATTCTATAGGTCTGTAGGCTCCGATTGATGTGAAAAATTTTGTTTCACCCGTTTTATGGCTCTTTAAAGCATTTTCTATCTCAATGTTTACCATAGTCTTCTTATCAGTTTATCAACGTATATAGCGTACTTTAGGTCGACTAACAACATTGAAAGTTATAAAGAGGTGGATGAAATAGGAGGAATGAGAAAGGCATAATGGAAGTCTTGTGGCAAAAGTAAAGGGACAAATTCAAAAATAAATTATTTCTAATTCTGTGTGCTTTATATTTACTTTTCAATTACAAAAAAAAATTTACGTGTAGAAATATTAACTATGTACCGTTAAATATTTATAAATGTCTAAATTGGTACGGAACCCTCGTAGTGCTAGTTTTACTAGTGTTTGACAAATTGTGTTATGTCATAAAAAATAATTTCAAAGCACGCGCTGACAGATTTGATATTTTTTCTGAAAAATTAGAAATATTTAGTGAATTATAAACTTTACGTTTAGGCAAGAAGGGAGAAATTCAATTACGACTTCAATTTTAATAATATTCACAGTAACTTCAAGAGACCTCGCGAGGCTAATATCGAAGGTCATAACTTGCTTATATTTTAATAAATTTCTATAATATTTTCAAATCTGGTTTTAATTAACCCATCTTTTTATGGAATTTTATGAAAAACAGAAAATTGAAGTGATTTGAAATTTCCTAAACTCCGATATAAATTCATTTAAACCATTAAATAATAAAATATTTATGTGGAAAATAGGAATTATTTTATATGAAGGTAAAGTATTTTAAACATAATTCCACCATGAGAAATATTAAAAGAAACAAAAATATAATTCCCAAGAGGTTTTTGATAAGAGTGAAATTTTGTATACTTATTTATTGTCTAATAATACAGCAAGTGTTGAATGAATTAGCAGATGTGTCGGTAACTAATATTTACCTAGCTAATATTTACATCGTGAAACATTATTTCAGAAAGTCGACTTTTTTCTAGGGAAATAACTTTGCTTTAATTTTAAATATTTATTTGATATATTTTTGAATTCTTTTACAATGTCCAATAATTTGTACTAAAATTACTTTTTCCTGACATCTTTTATTATTGTTTTATTGTAATTGGATAACTGTCAAATTTAATAAATTAACTGTTTAATAAATTAATCTTTTTCCTATATGACCCCTAATATTGAACACCATAATTATATATTGGGGTAAATAAATATGAAATCAGAGACTGAATTTTTAGTTAACGGCTAAATAGTAATAGCTATAATAACATATCTATGACAGCAATTGATCATATTGACATTTATATTAAATGAGTGTACAGTCTCTATAAAATTATTCACCGGCCAGCATTTGCACAAAAGCGTTTTTGCTAATAAATTATGTGTAATGTTAGCGATCAAAAATGTAAAGTTGCAAAGTAGTAACTCTATCGCGTGTCCAAATTTTAAAACTTTGTTTTTGAACCCAAATGAATAATTTTCAGTACACAAACAAGCGCATGTCACCTTACAATGCATCGATTTTAGGACCCATGTGTACATATTTTGCTAAGATAATTTGTTCAAAATTACATGTCATGTAGGAAATCACTTATCAATGTGCCTTTTCTTCTTTTACATACAGATATTCAAACAAAATGGAACCGAAATAAGACATCAATACGATTGGTCCCTATTAGGGCTGATCCCTGTGAAAATCTCATTCATATCAATCTGACAATTTTACGTGTTGCTTCAATAAATAGGTAAAACGACAAACAGAAAGAGAGACAAACATCAACTGTAAATAAAGAGTTTTAACATCATCTCTCTTTCAAATACACCTTTGATACACAATTTTTTTTAAATATTCGCTTTGCTAACTCACTCTGAACTATGTCCGATTTTATACGTACATGACAGCTTATAAACGAAGCTCTAATTAGTTTATTTAATCAACTGATAGCCTGTTCTTCAAAGAATTTACGTAATAAGAGCAAGACAATAACTAAAAAAAACTAGAGATGGATGCCTGGGCTGGCGAAGAGGGTGGCGAGGGAGGCATTTGGAGGGGTAGGCGAACGCGCATTTTGAACGTTAATTCTAATGATAATAATTTTGGTTTTGTTTAGCTATTATCAGGCATTAAGCCTAGAAGTGCCCTTGAATTAATCCACTGATAATCCTAATTGTACCAAGACCAATTCGCATCAGTTCATTTTTAGGTACGTTATAGTATAAATTCATAAATGGTTTAATGTGTGTTACATTATTTATATCCCTATAATGATTACACATAAATCGAGTCTAAGGTTAGGGAGACGCGAATACACACGGTATGCAAATGTAATTAAAAATATTTGAGATATACTTACTTATTTATAAAAGTGAGGGGGGGGCCATAAACATTTTTTGTCAGATTCAGTAAATTTAATTTTTCTCCGCGAAATAATCTCCTAATTTTAACAGCAAATACATAAATTATGCTGTATTTACATGGTAACAGTATGCACAGAGCAAACAACTACGCATTAGTCGTGCCACTATTAATTGCCTCTCTATTAGAGAGCTCGCTTGAGACCATTCATCCCCGTTCGTGCTTTACGGTATAGTCGTAAATTGGTTCTAACAATAATTTTCAGCATCAACTACCTTTGGTAAATATGAAATATGTTAAATCGAGTGCAAAATTTTGATATTAGTTTCGGATACGCAAATGTATTATTTAATTCAGTAATAATGCTTAGTATCTTTAGGAAGGGAGAATAATGTTTCTGCCGCTTTGTTTCTTTAAATTACATTTACGTTTTTTCATTGTATAATATACTAGCTGTTATATTCATCACCTTATGTCCGCTTCGCTAGCTAATCCGCCATGTCCAAGGTTTCAGAAATCTCATACCTAGTTCAATATAAATTTGTTCAGTGATAGTTGTTACTTTAATAGCTTGCTTCTTTATATCCCAATGGTTTATTTCGCAATTTTTTTACGTTGGAGGTCACTTGAGAACTTCTCTACTTGCACAATATACTTAAATCAAAAGCGCCATGTGTTGTATTTTTCTTTAAATCGGTTTAGTTCCTTTTAAGCTATATTTAAATTTTAGAGCTCCGTAGCCCTATGAGATGAATCGTTGTTTTTGGAATATTCATTTATTTTTGACGCACTTGGTATTAAAAAAAATAATTTATTCATTATCGTTAATCTGTAAAAAGTATATTGCTTTTTATTCTTAAGACAGTATTAATTTTATGTAAGTTTTAAGTTATGTGCTCAATGGGAAGACATTATATATAAATATACTTTCTTCAATATAGATTTATGTATCAAAAACCTTAACTTTGTGTCTCACATTATATATTTTAACACGCATTTATTAACTTCACTTCTATGGAAATCTGCATGTATACCAATCTCTGAAGCCAATTTTTGCCTAGTTGTAATTACCGCAATAATTTTAAACTAACGATGACACCATGATATAATATCATCGAGCTGATATTCTTGAAGAGGGAGTTTGTCAAGGAAATTTCTCAATGGTTAACATAAATCATTAAATTTAGGTTCGTTTCACTTATCTGATTGATTAATTTAGTTACATATTACAACCACGAGACTATGGTGATGGAGGCGGAAAGTGATTATTGGAACTATTTAATGGCTATTTTTTGGTAATTTTTTTAAACTATAATTCATCTTCTTTATTATTTTACGCTTATAATAATGCTATTTACTTATGTTAGTTATTATCTGCAACTTTGTTCGTTTCATGTTGTTCAAGTTGTAGGTAAATATGAAATAAATTCAAGGTTCCAACGCTATGTCAACAAACAATTTTTTAAATATTCGCTGAATGTTTTTCGTTACTTTTTTTAAAATTATGCTTATTTTCTTGTTTTGTTATATAATATAAATTATCACAAAAGTAAACAAGTGTGGGGACAAAGTTCAACGTAGCGCTTGTTAGATTTGCTTTTACTGTTTTTTCTTTTCATTTGATTTTTATCTTCATTTTTATTTTGAACTTGGCATCGAATTAAAAAAGAATTGTAATTGACTAATAGAAAATACGTAAAACACAAAGTCAATTGAAATTGCAGCGCCTAGTTAGGGTAAATACTTATTTTAGTTAAGAATTGAGAGTTTTATAAATAGGGCTTCGATAAGGAAAAACGGACCCTCTATAAGTTTGTTCAGAAACCATGCGACGTAAAAACTAAAAATTTACCACAGTAATATACCTTATTTACACACATATTTTGCGGTAGTTAACTTTTTAAATTGTTTCTAGATAGATGTGTGATAAATTTTAAAATCAATTTTTCCATTTTATTTAAAATGTGGAATAACATTTGAAAAGGTTTTTATGAGGAATTTAAAAATATTTTTAATTTTAAATTGCATATTTTGAAAGATATTCTATAAAATGTAAAGAAATAGCACATTTCCTTCCCTTCCATCATTAATTATTAGGGAAACTACTGAACCAAAAAGCAATTGTAAAAATCTGACCAGAAAGTTCTAGGAAGACTATTAGGATTAGCCCAGATCTTAATTTTTTTTAAATACACACCATTTATTTATACCTGTGGCGGATATATTCGACAATATATATAGGTTGATAATAATTAATATCTGACGTAACTTAACAGAAATACTGCGAAACCTTAAATGTTATAAGTGCTTAAATTAATACGGAATCCTTGTAGTCCGAGAATTAATAGTAATTCGTTCTATATTGTTTACTTCTTACAATTATGATTTTTATTATTTTATATATAATTTACATATATATTTAAAAATATAACGCTAAGCAATTCAAACAAGTTTTGTTTCGAAACACTACAAACTAATTACAAAATGGAAGTACATTTTGCAATAAGTGTCTTGTCATAATGACAATATTAGATTACTATCAAATTCTACCACTTAAACATTTCAAGAGGAATTTTAAATTTTAAATTTGACTTAAATAGATGTAAACAGATTAAGAGTTTAGATTTAAATACCTTCTTCAAAATAGCTTTTGATTGAAATTATATGATCGTGAGAATTATCACTTCGGAGCAGATAATATAAAAAGAATATAAACGTAACGTTATTTATCAATATATTCATCGCTTAGATAAATAAAATATCAATTTTCCGAGACACATTCATTTTATGTTTGCCCACTGGCGCATCTGCATCCGAGTGATATGATTGATCCATTCATTTGTAATCGTGTAACTTATGGACCATTTGATATATTCAAATAAATCAGAGTATTCCTATGACTTAAAAATAGTTTTTATAAATTGTATGTTTTTCGATACGTTTTTTAAATTATGCTTACTTTCTTATTGTTATACAATAAGTGTAAGCATTTAATTGATGTGACGTCAGATTTTCCGCGGTTTTAAATGTATTAGCCTGGTAAGGACACAAAAATTGTTTAAATACTTTTTACATATAAATTACGATTTTCATATAAACCGTCTACATACAATTTTTTCTTGATATACGTCTGAAACTATATAAAGTGTTGACATACATATATTTGAATGAGGCGAACTGACAAACACGATTACATTTAAAGGGTTCCTTGTTTTACTATAAAACTATAATAATTCTAAAAATAAATACAAAATTCACAGGTCAAACAGAAATATCTAAGTGATTTATAAATGGCGTTTTATGAAAGATTTAAAAAAATGTAATGAAATAATACGACATAACAAAAATGTACGTATTGTTTAATATTTATCACTAATACGTGAATATAAGTGACAAATTGTAAATCATACGCGTTTAAATACTGTACGGTTCATACCAAGTAACGTTCCTTGCTATAAGACTACACAAAAGTACATGTACAATTATTCTAATAAAATAACGTTTACAGAAATAGTGACCGAAATTAATTTTGACTTACTCGTGAAAAAACCAGGAAGTCTCATAATTTTCACAATTAAATGAAACTACGTCATGTAGTATTATTTCTTCTTTCTTTAAGTTCTTTACCACGACCTAGGTTTCGTTGTGTTACAACATCTTCAGGTGGGTTATTAGCAAAGATTCTATTTCCAATATTCCAATCTTTGCTAATAACCCACCTGAAGATGTTGTAATACAACGAAACCTAGGTCGTGGTAAAGAATTTAAAGAAATTAGAAATAATACTACATCACGTAGTTTCATTTAGTTGTGAATAATGAATTTCTACAAAATTAACACCAAATATATTCAATATCTCGTAGTTTTGTCTAATTCCTTTGTCAATCTGTATGTAAGGCTGTTATCATAACGATATCTTAAACTTTGTCATGAAAATTTACAGCTAATTTAATGTACTTTATTTAACATAAACATAGTTATAAAGTTGGGGTATCTTTTGCATAACTCATCGAGTGAAATTTTTAAAAATTTAATAAAAATTATGAGACTATATTAACCTATAATTTCGCAGAATCAAATTTTTTTTATCCCATTTGGGTAACGGTGTCACTAATATTAATATATATATATATATATATATATATATATATATATATATATATATACAATACAAATAATACCCAACCACAATTTAATGAGTGCTAAACATTCACTCAGCCGATTTCGATAATTTTTTTATTAATATATTCAATACTTCAAAGTATAGAATCAAAAAGGTGTTTTGTTTAAAATAGTAATATATATAATTGAGGGTGTTACATATAAACGTAGATCATAACTTTGTAAATAGACGATTCCAAGCATACATTGTCATATGTAAACAATTCAATTTTACTCCTTAAGGTTACTTAGAGATAAAGTTTATTCATTATTTGTGCCTCTTCCTGCTTTGTATATTATTTATAAATTCTGTTTGACATTGTCTCATTCGAGCCATTCACACTTTGACAACCTTCCAAAGACATAAGCCTTGGGTTAATTTTATATTTATTGAATGACTTAAAATTATTCAGATATCTAAAATTTATTCGTCACTTCGCTTGTGCACACTTTCTATTTGAAATCAAATTGTACAATGACTCTAAATAATACAATGAATCCGGTGACAGGCGGCTGGCGGATCGCACGGGAATTCTTTTCCTGTTTTCATTGTCAAAATAAAATATTCGTTCGCAGTAATGTATAATTGTGTGAGTAAATAAATTTAGATAATGGAAGAAGCCTTACCTTATCTTACTTATTTTCACCTAATAGTTAAAGATTAAAGAAATATAATTTAACGTAATATTATTTTCTGTAGCGGTAATGTTATTCGTCTGTTAATTAAATTTAATCAATATTTAATTTATGTTAATGCAACGTATAATAAATAATGATGATATAATACAATAACTGATTCATTTTTATTTTATTTTCATGTACAGTGGTACATACTGTTCTGTTTTTTAGTCATTATTTTTCATAATTATCCCGAATTCCTTTAATAAACGAACTGGTGGAAAAAATTAGAATTTTTCAATCGATTTCGTTTATGCTTAAGTCATTTTGTCATTTATAATTAGTGTAATGATATTTCATTGTGACTAGATTCTAATAGTATAGCCAACTGGTTATACATACAAGGGTTTTTAGGGTACTATAAAATGTAGGTTCATATTAAAATTTACATACTAAGAAGGCGTTGATGTATGAGAAAGTATTTGTATTTATTTTATTTGAAAAAAGAAAAAAGCTAGTGTCGTTAGCCACTTACAAGAGAGCCTTCCCCTCAATAAAACGACTTCATATGAGAGTTAGTACTGGACGTATCTGAACATAAAATTTAAGTGGTTATATATTTGAAATACTAACCCTACTTCTGGGATGAATTAATTTCAGAATATTTTAAAAATTCAGTACCATAAGGTTTTTGCATCAATGAAATATAATTAAATTATTGCAGTCACAATGAGTATCATTAGTCTTTTTCATGTTAAAACGAAAGTGTTCTAGTTTAGACTTAAACCTATGAAAAGGAATAGAAAATGAATCTATCACCAATTTATCTTAAATTTTTACCATAACCTTATCTCGTTAACAAATAAATTGAAGGCTCTCACTAAGACATTATCGACGAGTGCCGGCCCTATTGTCGTGTATCCGGCCGCATGGCATATGGAAGCGAGCTGTTCAATAAGATAGGGCTTTATTTCTTTGGGGTTTACCGTGTCGCGGCACGGAAGGCTCTGGTGGCTCCTTCCCGATATCTGATCGAACATAGCCGCGGTGCACACACGCGTCCGCGCGTCCCTCCCTCACGCTCTACAAACTAATCTATACACTAATACTGATACTGTTTACCATCTGTGTCACGGAAAGACAGATTTCGCTCTTTATATTCAAATTAGTGACTTCTTGCGGTGTGTTATTGGGGAAAAATGTGGCAGTGTCTCAAATTGCCAGAGAATATTGTTTCGTGAATCTTGCATGGAAACTTTCAATTAGTTGAAAACTAAATATTATTTGAATCATTAATTTTGTCTGAAGATGTATCAACATATTATTGGAAATATACCCCCGACATAATATAGCGTTATAGTTATATCAAATTTAGTTATCATTTTTCTTAATTCCTTCTGTTAACTATTGGAATTAGGAATTTTAATACAATGTGATTTATAACTTATATAGTTATATTTGAAAAATGCACAAATCATTTGTTTTATATAGCCTGCTTTAATGTTAGAAATGAGAGCTTCAAAAAAAATTTATTATTTAATTGTGATTTTTAAGATGTACTTAGATTTTAATGAAGTATTTTTAAATGAAGTACAAAACTACAAATTGAAGTACAAAACTAGAAAGACAATATTATAATTTTACTCGTTTTATAAATCTCTAAAGAATATAATTTAATTCAGCTTTCAAAAAATACTAATTATTAAATCCAGATATTTTTCTAACTTTTATTGCATAAGGAAAATTAAAGATTATTTCGTGAAGACCTTAAAAATACGTCCTATGGAAAAGTTCTGTATAGATTGGTAAGGTGTGTATTTATATTATCTTAGATATTTGAAAGAAATAATTTAGCTGCTAAACCCTTCTAGTACTGATTTCGGAGTACGGAATTTTATACTAGTACTTCAATATCTCTTGTAATATAAAATCTTGTAATTT
Source organism: Druceiella hillmani (assembly GCA_039881145.1). NCBI lineage: Eukaryota > Metazoa > Arthropoda > Insecta > Lepidoptera > Hepialidae > Druceiella > Druceiella hillmani. The sequence goes on along the minus strand of JAYKKI010000055.1, from coordinate 832,984 downwards.
GGTTGTCATATATTAAAATTCATATAACTGATATACGCATACATACTATACAAGGATTACAAGAGTTTTTATATATTTAAAATGTAATTTTATTATACAATGTCTGGAAGTATCGTGTAATACACAATTCAGTACAAAATTTCGCTGACGATTTGAAGTGATTGTGAGTGAGAGTGAAATGAAACTATCGATTTAATTGAACACGGTTTCCTTAAATACATTGATTTGTATATTTTTTTTCAAAACCATTATTAAACTGAAAGAGCTTAAAAATCTTAAAAATCAACGCGCAAAGTTTCATTGAAGAAATCTGCGATCGAAAAACATTTAATATTTCTCTAATGTAGCATTGAGAAGCTTACATACTTTTCAACGTCTTGCCTCTCAACTTATTGCCTTCAAACCATGAATTTGTCGTAATATACTACAGAAAATTGCCAAAAAGCTAACAGTGGTTATATTTTTCTCACCCGTCAATAACAAATTTCTTACCGAGTTTCGGACATGTTTTTCATTAAGCATAATACCACACTGTCTGTTATTATGAGTTGGTAATTTTGTCAATTTTTAAATAGTTATATTCATTTGCCATTTCATTCAATCTATTTTAAATACGTGTTATAGAGAAAAGTATAAATAACAAAATCTTATTTAAAATACTTATCTATTTCAAGACAGTAAACTGAAATAATGTTGCAACTTCCTAAACATCGATCAATAAATGTTCAACTACTGCATATTTTAAAACATAGCACACAACATTACTATGTACATTTCCGTAAAATTATTAATTATTTAAATATATACACGTAACATAAAACGGTTATTTTTCTAAACAATAGTTGACTGCTTTGAATTATTCTGTAAGTATTTTTGTAGGTTTAAAATATAACTCTATAACCGAAGGTTGTCAGATACTTTTCTAAATACGGACAAAACAAAAGGGGTGAAATATAGGATGCTAATATAAATAAAAACAACAGTAAGTACAATACAAAATATTTATCGTCGCGTAAATTAATATAATGAAATTCTACTTTGAATTTTTTAAAAAGATTTATTTAATAAATGCTCCTTACAACTTACAACTAACTTATAACGGAGAATAGCGCAAATGAAATGGCGTGGCTGAGCGTGTAGGCTCTTTTATAGGCTGATGAGCGGATACGTGTGTTGGTGCGGTTTCCTGCGTACCCGGAGACATGCAGCTATCGCCATGAGATAAAGTGCTAGGGGTTACTGGGTTATCAGTGGGCATGCGGTCGATGCGCGGTACAGTCTGTCCTTGACACGTGTAAGTAATATGTTTACCACTTTATTGTTCAATCTCGTGTGGAGACGTTCGAATGTCAATGCCCGATTCTCTCCCGCCACATACAATAAAGCTTACGCCACCGAAATACTCGTAAGCTGTAGTAAAGGATCAACGTTATCGAATTTTGCCGACGTTCTCGCGTCGTATGGCAGTTAATAATTATGTATGTAAATGAAAGCGAAGTATAAAGTCGCGTTTAAATGTATTATTTAGTTACGGTGCTTGCAACATTATTCTGCTGAGCTGAATTTATTGAGTAACCTTATCGCTATAGTACCCTTATGGGCTGCGAGTTGTTCGTTTAATAACAGGTCGTGTGTACGGAGTTAGATGTAGATCTATAACGTTATTTAGGGTGTATAAATGCTGGTCTTCCCAGTCTTAAATACACAATTTAATTATTTCGTTGGACGCACAAATGTCTGCATACTTCTAATATATTGAAAACAATTTCCATTAGCAGGTAGGCAAGCTAATACGTTAGAATGGATATTTAATGATTTATATATATATATATATATATATATATATATATATATATATATATATATATATGTATATATATATATGTATATATATATATATATATGTATATATATATATATATGTATATATTTATGTATATAACGTTGATGTTATATGATGGACATTATTAGTTTGGCTTATCAAAAACAATGCAAGTTTTTATTATATAATATTCTCCCAATAAAACTTCTCCTGAATAAATGAATAGATTCATATTTAACACATTCATGATTCATTTATAACATAAACTCCGACTGATTCGAATCCTCTTACTCTTTAGTAATAAGGTATATGTATTATATATATTTAATGAAATTTAGAGTTAATATTGCTGTATTTTATTTTGAACATGAATTGATATTCATTCTTGTTTTCAGTATTTTTTGCTCTTATAATATTTTAGTTTTCTTTAGTTTACTAAATATTGGAATTGTGACTGAACCGAGTGATAACATATGAGCTTGTACAAGAAAGGTGAGGATCTTCTGAAGGTTCAGTTATTCGCATTGAAGCATGGAATCGAAAAATACGTACAGTTAAACCGAAAAACAATAACAGACGATTCTTTCCAAAAATATAACTTTTTTAAATACAACAGCGTGGCCCTGTGGCTATCACAAGTCACGTTTAACATAAATTGTCTTCCGGTTAAATAAAGAAAAATTAAAATAAATACTTCGATGAAAATAATACACATCGATGTTTTTTCTGCATTAAGGGTGTTAATAAAAGAACATTAATTTCTTTTTTAGGATTCCGAAATAAAACCTATAGAAAATTTTTTTTTAAGGTACCATCCATGCAAATAGAGTGGTGTTGAATACTTTCTGCGCATCCCATTGTGTATCGCTAAAGTAAATTATATATAAATTATTGGAGGTACGTTATGAATACCTATTCGATATAGATATTCTTTTACGGAAAATTAAGAATTATGAAGATCCTTTTGGTTCGAATTAATTGTCTTCCAGCTAAACCGCTATTTCTAATATCTTAAAAGTATTTACAATAATAGAACATAAAATGAAAATTATCATGAGTAAATTGACTCTACTAGTTTACGAGTAATATATAGACTTCTTTTAATAAGTCTGGAAAAGTTCCTGACATACATAAATTGCGTTACTAATTACGTCCTACTTGGTTACGGCACATTATTTTTAAAAAAATTCTACAAGTTTGATTTTAACATGCATTATTTCATACCGTGTACACCGAATTCCTAAAAATAGGCTGGATATCTTGGCACATAATTCAGCGATTTCTTCCTTTTATAATTTTATCACTATGTTACCTCTTATCGCAAAAAGATTTTTATTAAATATATACAGAGAAAAATTACACATGGGCTAAATTATTTTAATGCAAAGTCGCAAACAAAAACCAGAATTTTAAAGAAATAATTTCAAAATTGCTATGTTATTGCCTTGACACGGTCAAACAGTTTATAACCTAATATAAAACCAGATAGCAAACTAAATTTAATAGCAATCAATCCAGTGTTTATTTATGTAGCGGCTGATTTCCGTTTATCGCAATAATTCAAACGTTGGTACAAATCCAAATCAAGGCAGCAAATTATTGATAGTACCCCTAAGGAAATCAAAATACATGAGTTTCAAGTGTCATATAGAAATATTAATCTCATTTAATAGCATAATAAAATTTATGTTTTCCGAGAATTTTCATTTTAGCATTGATCACTTTAAAACTTACAAAATAAAAATCGTTCAAACATATAACATAAACGCAGTTAAGTAATCTGGCTATATTCATATTAAATTTTTATTTACATGCATACATACATATTATGTATTACAGAGGTTAAAATATCTATCAAACACGTATTTCAAATGAAATATCCAAATAAATTACGCAACATTATAAAATCTTTCCAATTACTCTTTCTATGCACGATTGTTTAAAATAAATTCTGTCGTAGTAGACTGGATAAGATGCAAAATCGGAGGAGCACTCACGGACTAAGTCGTTTGATGGAGCTTAATGGTTAATATATTATCGAGCTGCAAGTTTGCAAAGGATCAAACATAATTTAATAGAAAACTTAATTTCAATAGACGCCGCTAAATTGTTTAGTGAGCCGAAGGGTTGCGATGCAGCCGAGCAACTAAAGAATTTCAATCAAAGGCGTTCCGCCCGCCCTACTCGATAGATGTCGATAATAGTTGCCGTGCTTCTCGATGACATCTTCTTGCAGTCAGGCCTTCTACGTTTTTATATTTTCTAGTGTAGTATTTGTGGTTTTAATTGCATTAGTTCGTCCTGCTAAGACTTCATTACTCTCAAATAATATCGTGATGTACTTACGCGCAGTGAGGACAATGGTATAACAAACAGAAAAAAATATTATGAACATAAATCTTCAAGCGTAAATATATACAAAAAGACTTGGACAGACAGAATAAGAAATAAGACAAAAGAAATTAAAGCCGGGTATAATGAAACTTGATTAAAACAATAAACGACTAGGTTGAGTGGTGGGTCTAGTGTTGTAGCTTATCTAACTTAAGTAATGTTAGTAGTGCTTATTATGTTATTCAGTGGTACGTATTTTCTAGACAAAGAATTATTTAACGTACAACTAAGGCTTTTCTTTGCGTAACACGCAGCGGTCATTTTCAGAGAGAGATATATGAAATGATGTCGTATTTTGAAAGCTTACCTATTTAAAGCTGGTTATGGTAGAGCAACAAAAATTAGACTTTAATAGACTGCAACAAAATTTTGTAACAAAATAAGTTTCAAGTCTCTATTTTTATTAAATTGGAAACATTTAAGAGATACGATGCACAATAGTTCATATTTGATTGAAAAATCTACCTATGACGCAGAATTAAACCTTTCCTTACATTTCGCAGAGGTCACTTTCAGAATAAGATATACGAAGAGTAATATTTTGCACCCTTATATCATGGGAACTAGTTATGTTAGAGCAAAAAATATCACTTCAATAAAATAAATTAAAAGTTGTTATGAAATAATTTCTTACTACACTTTTATTTAATGGGATAAATTTAAGAAACACTATACCTAATAGCAAAAATTTATAGAAAAGTATACCTTTGACGCAAAACTAAACCTTTGCTTATATTTCAGAGAGGTCACTTTCAGAAAAAGATATACAAAAAGTCATATTTTGAACGCAAAGTCATATTTAGATAATCGAAAAGTCATATTTATATCTACAAAACTACTTATGGTAGTGCAACAAAAATATATCACTTCATTAGGATAAATTAAAATTTGTAATAAAATAATTTCTAACTCTACACTTTTATTTAATGGGATAAATTTATGATATGCAATAATCAATAGCATATATTTCATAGGAAAACAATATTATTTACGCAGAACAAAGCAATTCCTGAAGTTATAGAGTGGTCTCTTTCAGAGAGAGATACACAGATATGTCGTATTTTGAATTCTTTTATTTCCAAAAATATTTATTTTTTAATTTATTTTAAAATAATATTTAATGACTGTATAATAAAATTGTTAATAAAACAAATTCTAACTCCCTAATTTCCAACTGTTGTACGAAGTTAAAATTTTGGATTTATAGTTCACAGGCAATATCAGATGGACACTGTCACTTGAAACATGTTCTTGTGCTTCTGTGGTTTATATCTCATTCAGTGAAGGATTGATAAAAACAATTTAAAATAATATTTTTTACACCACGAAGAAAAGCCTTGCAGAATAAAGGGAACTTATTTAAATATAATTAAATCTTAAAATGTCTGCCTTTCTCTAATATGTGTTCCTCTTCTTCTATCGACCTTTTCAGATTACAGAGGTGAATATTTGATGAATCTTAAATGTTTGATAAATTGGTGTTATAATTTTTTATATCGAATAAACGTTCTCAAAATATTTTAATTTTTAATTTTTTCATCGTTGCAATACAACTGCTTTTATATTTGTTATGTTTTAGTAAGTCGCATGTGACTGCATTTTATTATTCTATAAAAACGTGATGCTAAAAGTGAATTTCCATTTGTTTCTGTACTACTTTCACTAATTTCCTTTTTCCTATATGAAAACATTAATTCAAGAAGTTTACATTTTTAAGAAATCTTATCACTTCTATATTTTAAAAGAAATAAAAGGAACTTCTAAATGATTGGCAATTGGGACCGATTTTCTGAGAAAAACTGTTTTGAATAACACTTTATAAGTTTTGAACATGGGAGCTATGAGGAATTTAGTTCAAGTTTACGATTTTAAAACCACGTTCTTTTAGAGATGAAATGAAATAAGTTAGAGAAAACTAAAACGATCTGTAAAATTGTATACACACTATACACTTTTACAACAATTTTAAGGCACATCCCTCCAGAGATGAAATGTAAAGAGCCGTAAGAGCTAAAAAAAATCTGTAAAATTTTATAAACGCTATGTTCTATGACAAAATTTTTTGAACCACGTTCTCCTAGAGAAAAAAGGCGTAAAAAACTAAAATCACCTGTAAGTTGTATATACGTTATGTTTTATTATAAAAATTTAAAAAAATCTTTGTTTAAAAATCTCCGCTTGCGCGTCGAAGGTACGGACTTCGTTTGAAGTTAAATTAGTGTACGTGCCATAAATTACCATTAATTTAAACTCCCTACTATTAAGAACAACGATACCATTCCCGTGAAAAACCCAAAAATTATAATACTAAACAGTACCCTATATGTTGTTCAAGGGTATAAACTATTAATGTACCAAATTTCATTAATATCCGTACAGTAGATTTTGTGTGGTTGAAGTACAAATGAATACATACATAGACAGACAGAAAAAAAGGAAACTTGTACACTCGTCACAAATGTCCGAGAAGAAGAATCAATTATAAGTAATGCGAGCATGTCAACCGACAAAAAGTGCGACGAATGATTTGTTAGAAATGTTTTTTATTATTGGCTAACATTTGTGTACGCGGGCGGGGATCAGCGTTGCAAATACACTTATATCTGGCGATGTTACGGCAAGGCATATCTACAGCGAGCATGACTTCCGCTCGAGGGTGGAATAAATCTGCACTAAAGGGAAAAGAAACAAAGGGTTGTTGAAAAATTTCTAACTGATGTTCTCAAAGAGTTTAAATTCAAAGCCAATGTCGGACGGTGTTTTCGTCAAATTGTACCATGTCCCTTTTGCAAATGATTTATGTACTGTGCCTATTGAATGAACATACAAATCGGAAATTAAATATTTTTATATACATTGCGCATAGTAACATAAATTTGAAAATTCTTTTTTGAATATTAAAGACAAATATATCGTTGAACAAGGTTTTCTGAGTGATTTGTGTAGTAACCTGGGGTTCTTATAATTTGGAATTGAAAAATTATCTTATTTCTAAAAATCTCATTATTGGGTAAACAGGAAGTCCCAAAGATTGTTTCCTATTTACTTTTCTTGAAGAAATTGGTTCTAGGATTCCTGATTTTTACAATATTCTAGTAACGCCTAACAGTGGTGGTAACCCTTGTTAGGCGTTACTAAATTTCATTTTCATTTGGCTGGTAAGCCAAACGAACATAAGTAATTAATACACTTTATTATACCTTAATAAGAGCAATTTGTTTTAAATATTTGATAATTTTTTCGGTACTTGCAGTTGGCAAATTTTTAATTGATCTATGCTGCGTTAATCATAAATATCCTCTGCTAGGTCTTACTGACTCTGTTAGGTCTAACTGAATTTTTTCATGAATAATCTATAATTTTAAATTGAAACTAATATGTACATATACATTCGATTGTAATATATTTATTATGCCTTCACTTATTCGTCTCTACAAGTAAGTTTCTTCTTATCGAAAACGATTTTTGTTTTAGTGCATACATCATTTTTACCCTTACAAGTCACCGCCACGAATGGCATCTGCTGTTGGCAGGTGAAAAAGTGAATTTGGTCGCCGAAGATATGTCGGCAACTATTTATAACAGTATTTTCATTGTTTTTTTTTTGCTACAGAGTCTACGCCCGAGCAAAATTGAATGGTTAGCTGCGCCTTGTGGAGACTTAACGATACCAATAAGTTGTTTATTGCTCCTTTTGTTCTCCAAACTGCCTGTCCCATCTTGATAGCGATTCGATCGCTCATATACATCAGGAACGTATGAAAGTAATTTTTCGATTCTGTAGCTTTTGCTTTTGTTGATATCATCAGTGCCATATTATTTCTGATGAATATTTCCTAACGTCCACCTTGTGAAATTTTAATCATCATATTACTCACTGCAAATTAAAGGAAATATATTAACGTAGAATGTTGTTGACGATTTATATAACTTGCTGCTATATTGGAAGTTCCCAACAAATTAGAATACCTTACTGTATAATTGAAAAGAAATCAACAATTTTTTTTAAGAAAAATTAAAATTTCTAAAGATAAATTGGCGAAAAACATTTATTATTTTCTCATAAAATTGCTGTAAATAATTACACTATAAATAATTGCTACGTAGTTATTAGCGGCCGTTTTATTCTCTACAATAATAATCAGAACTATTGTGGTTAAACACAGCCTACGCCGTAGCGGCTTTAAAATATTTGCACAGGCCTAAAATGCTCAATTATATATGTTGGCAGCATACATGTATTAGTTGAATACTAAACTTGCCAAGTTTACTTATCAGTGTAAATTATCTTGGTTATTAACTGTGAATGGTGATAAATTCAAAATATTTGAAATTTATGGCTTATGTAACATGGATTCAAAGATATTAAACTTTATGTCAACTTAATGTAGGTATAGTCGTCTTCTTATTCAAAAGTAAGTTACTGGGACTTACAACTAATTGGTTTATTTCATTTCATGATTTATAACGTAGATGAGAAGAAGCATGCAAATATGGAAAAAAATAAGTTATGGTAAGCAGCAAAAATGTTGCATTGCACTTTAGACGAAATATCTTCAAAATATTTGTTTTTTTTTAATTTTCATGGAAATTAACAAATGTTGAAATACGTAGTCTACATAGAAACACTACATAGAAGTATTACTGGACATATATAAATATGTATATATATATATATATATATATATATATATATGTTTATGTATACATATATATATATATATATGTATATATGTATATATATATATATATATATATATATATATATATATATATATGTATATATATGTAATGATTGCAGTCGTTATTTAGCTTAATTATAGAGTATTATCTGAGTTATTATAATTTATAAATTATAACTAATTTTTAAAACTTTCCAGGCGATGTTGTCTTAATGTGTACCGCTAGAAACTAACGTGGTTTACAAATTAATGGTAACGGATTCTATTCTTAATGTTTGATGAAAACGATTTATCTTTTGAATAAGCGTGTATTGCTTATAGTCCATTACGTCATTGTTCAATATGTCAAGTCTATTAATAATAAATATTATATTCCAATATTTTACAAAAATGTATAATGGAAACGTGTTTGATTACGTAAAATTGCCGCTTTCATGCAAGTTTTTGAATAGCATCTCATAAAAAAATAATCCACTAAATTATATATTTATTTCTCTTTTACTGATAATATTGCAAAAATGTGCAAGGTTACAGGAATTAGCAAGTTTAAATTATGATATAAATCCAATACGACATAAAAGTACTTTAGCGAAAGTGAAATTTAATTTTTTTTGTTTTTGATAAATAAATTACAATTTCTTTTTAAATAACATATTTTTTGCTACTGAACGCCACTCATGATGAATTTAGTAAAGAATACGGATTTAAAATAGTACTTTTACTGCTGATACACTGTTTTCAATTTCAAACGACTTTTTGATTTTTTTTCATTTTCCTGTTTCATACATCAAAGAAAATTGTTTTTGTATATTTGTCTCCATATGACTATTAAGTGTCTAGTGACAAACAATGCAATTTAAGTCGCAAAAATCATAACGATTGACTTACAGCAGAAACATAAATTGTGACAAAAAAATTTTGGATATTTTTTAAGTAGAAGATGTGTTGAATGGCCTTTCTCATTATTTAAAACAAGATATAATATATTTTCTCAAACAGAAAAAAAACAATAGAAAATTCTGAAAGATCTCCTTAAAAGGGACTTACAAAAGATAGAAAACTTTCGTGAAAATGAAATAGACCCAACGAATAACTAGAGTGTATATTTGTGCTATTAAAACTATTTTATATTAACATGTTATACTTACAAATTTCACTACTGCTAATCATGAACTCAATGTCACTTCTTTTCCATTACAGCGCGAATATTAAATGTACACGCTCAATGGCAACTTTATCTTTACGTTATATTTTCAAAACAAAATACGCTTTAACTTTACCAAAATACGCTTTTAACTCAATTTACGAGCCGATCGTTATAATATGACACGAATTCACGTCATATAATTGAACTTTATTTACGGGAGCTCTATTAAACAAAACAGTTTCGTTTACCTACTTTGCTACTCTAACTTTGGTTAATATTTTATGGGAATACTAAAAGCTGCAAACCGACGAGATTCATCCTTATAATTGCAAATTTATTTGTGTGTATAAAGGAATAAATATTAATGGCAATGTGTTGCTAGTGGGAAGACGCCGGCCTAGGAGTCGTAGCCGAAGGATCGTAACGTGTACTGTCTGTTTTAATTTAACTTTAAGGCGTGAAACAATGAATGGGGTCACGTTTTACAACTTTTGAAAATATAAACTCGATGCCTTCTGAGTATAAATATAATTTGTTTTAGCGACAGAGCTTTAAAGCACAGCGAAGTATTAAAATAATTTCACGTTTATAAATGTACTTAGACATTATTAGACCCCACAAGAGAGCTAGAAACGTGCTGAGTTCAAAATGTCCTTGACGTCATATAAAATAAACTATATTTATAGAGCACATGGACAAAGTCACAGGTAGAACAATGTACTTTCTCTGCACACTTATTTTGTAGTTAAATGAATATTATCTAAGTTAATTTTCTTGTTTCTTTTCTTTTTTTAATCTTCTCTTAAATTTGTTTTCTTTAGTTAAAAACTGAACTGACATTTGAGAAAAGCTACTTTTACATATATTGCAAATTTATTTATTTGTTATTCAATATTAATTTCTAGCACATAAATTTCTTCCATTTTCCATTACCTCCTTTTTAATTAGTATGATTTTTTCTGTCATTATTGAATATATTAACAGTAATGAATAACTTCAATAAGTGCTCTCTCGTAAGTACTTGGGAAGTACATATATATTATATATATATATATATATATATATATATATCTATATATATATATATATATGTATGTATTCATAATTATATATAATATTGAATACTTTATTACATCTGCTTTTATAAATATATGAAAAAATTATATCTAGTGTTGCTTTGGACTTTTTCTGTGTAATAAAATAAATGAAATCTGTCGCAAAATATAAGTGATTTTGTGAATATGATATGTTCAGATAAATTGATTAAACTTAATCCTTCAATTTAAAAAAAAATTTAAATCAATCTTTGCTAATAGCCTACTTGAAGATTTTGTAATACAACGAAATCTAGGTCGTCGTGAAGAACTTAAATAAAGTAGAAATAATACTGCAACACGTTGATTTAATTGTGATTTATATTAACTTTTATTTTCTTTCTGTTATTTTCCTTGCATATAAATTACACATTTATATTTAATTTTTAGCCCTTACTGCAATATATCTCTTTCAATCAATCAAAACTAGGAATCGAATTTATATGTACTTATAAAAAATTGTCAATACAAAATATAGTATTACGAGAATGTACTTTAAACCTAACAAGTTTACCCTAGATATTGGGAAATTGAAAAAGTGTTTTATATTTAAACACACACACATATATATATATATATACATACATATATATATATATATATATATATATATATATATATATATATATATATATATAAATTTATATTTATATATACTTGAAGTACGTCAAACTAGTTCGGAAGACCTACTAGTTTTTGTGTCACTCATAGATATCTCTAAAGCCCTAGTTGGGAGTTATAGATTTATATAATGGATTAGAAGGAGTAACCTTAATTTGTTCAGGACATGCCCATATATCTCCATAATACATGATATCATGTAAAGTATATTTTAATTAAACTATAGGTAAATTTTTCGTACTTAATTACTATTCTTAATTATTTTCTCATAATTCGTTAAATTCCATGTTGCTTACTATAGCAGGAATGGTCAAACATTTGACTATTTATTGAGTCAGAATTTATTTCGTATCAAATCTTATATAGATTACATTCGTTAACTGAAGTTAATTAACTCGTACTGAATGTCTTCATTTGTAAATATTGATGGGGAATAGGTTAATGTTACATTTTCCAAAGGTGTCCTGAATTCATTTTATTATTTAAATTATTATATACGACAAAGGTAATAAACTACCACATTTGTATTGATGTGCAAAGTTTGAGTTAAATTGCATTAGTGCAGTGCACTTTGAAAAGCTCAAATATCTAATCTTCGCCAATACACAGGAAATCGTATTAATTAAAATATAATTCAGGTGTTATTTCACGATGTGGTAAATTGTTACAGAGGCTCATATTTTAGTTAAGTTACTTTAGTGGAAAAATAAAGCTTTAGCATTTCAATTTGGCCAATATACAGTAAACGTAAAACAAAATAAACGTTCAAATATATTCCGGCTCTTATTGCACGATGTGAGAAATGGTTCTAGAGTGTAATCATTGACTTAAGAATTAGGTTGCATTAGTTAAATAAATTGATTAATGTACCTACCCTTTGCCACTGTATAGTTTCAGTTAAAATAAAATCCAGTTTTAATTTTACATTATGAGAAATTATTCAATTTGCTTTAAGAAAAAATTTATGTATTCGATCTACTGTACACAGATAAAGGGAATTGCAGTATTAAATTTCAATACGTTTTAAATTTCAGGACAACTTACAGAAAGGTAGCTCAGATGTACGTCAGACGATTGCCTATGTTCAAAAAAAAAAAGTCAAATATTTACATATTAACCAAACGGTACGCGAACGCACGCGACGATGGATCACGCAGCGACGGTTTAGTTTTTATCTAAAGCAATCTTGTGGCTGCCGCTATTTCGAAAATAGTGAGAGAAATTTAATGTTTTATGTAATTCAGAGTGATTCGGTCATATTTCAAAGGCAGATAACGTACATGATAAATAGATGGTTTGACGAATGGAAAATAACACTTTTTTGAGTAGATAAAGGCTCGGAAAACATGATATGCACGTACGGCGTAGCGCACCGATCTATTGTTCGTTCTCGGCAGTATCGCGTATTGTAATGAGCTTTATTCCTGGTATTAGACCGCTTCATAGTCAGTCAAGGGCTACGAAGTCGTCAAGTTACGTACGTGAATCTCAAACAGAACCTCGAGGACATGAGTAAGTCAAAGGACAGTCAGAAGGAGACTTCAGGCCATCGTATACGTAGCTATCACCCAGCTTGGGGCCCTACATTGCTCCGTGAGCATCGAGTTGCCAGATTGAGATTCGCTCAAAATTTTTGGTCATGGACTCAATAAGACTGGAATAGTGTTTTATTCTCCGATGAAACTCGTATACTGATAAGTGGTGAGGATCGACGTCGGCGAGTCTTACGAAGACTTGGAGAACGCTTCGCAGAAGTGTGCTTTGACGAAATCACCCCTTACGGTAGAGGCTCCGTAATGTTTTGGGCTGGTATTAACTCATATGACCCTACCGAGTTACTTTTTATTGAAAATGGCACACTTAATCCGCAAAGGTACATAACAGAAGTTCTTATTCCTCATGCCCAACCCGCATAACAGCAGTTGGAGGCGAGTTCATTTTTTGGACGACAACGGTCGTGCCCATCGCTCTAGAGACGTTGATGCGTATATGCAAGAGGCCGGAATTCGTCGGTTAGACTGGCCAGCTAGAAGTCCCGACCTCAATCCGATAGAACACGTATGGGATAATTTTAATCAATGCGTCAGAGCCGTAAAACCAGCTCCAGATAACATTCAGGCCCTTAAAAATGTGATCGTCGCTGAATGGAAACGTATTCCTCAGGAAATGATAAAAAAACGTCGTCGAAATCATGCCTAGCAGATTAAGCGCATTGACTTTCGCTAGAGAAGGCCATACTCGTTACTAAATTTTCAAATGTTATGTTAAATTAATAAAAAATATTCAAAAATAAACTTTATCCATTTTTAATGTACCAGTATGAAAACGCCGTCTGTGGACTTTACATCGTTTTTTTATTAATTCGCATTTTTAATGACTGAAGTAGGTAAAAATTATATCTCAATAATAAATAACAATATTTTCATCATATCGCCATATAAAATGCATCAAATAATAATAAAATAACTCTGATATGGTTTATTCATATAAGTGCCCGTTTTTTTTTGCAAAAGAGTTTACATATATATATATATATATATATATATATATATATATATATATATATATATATATATATATATATATATATATACACACACACAATGATATTATATAAATTAATGATTGTGCATTCAACATTATTGTACTCTGTGTTTCAATTAATTATTGGGTGAAAATATGAATTTCTCAATTTATCAGCTAATAAGAACAGGAAAGAAATATTGAATATTTAACGAATTAAAATACTTTGTTGCCAATAAATAAGAAAAGAAGTAAATAATATCCATTATTCTCTAAAATAACATCGTTGTAAAACGTAGTACGTCAAACATTATTTAATCGTAGACATAATTTTACGTCAGTCAAAGCGTAGACCAAAAAAGATGTTTAGTATTAATTAAAACACGAAAACAATGTCTACATATCCATAAAAAAGTTAAAGTGACTTTTTAACGTATGGCTTTCCTCTAATATTGTGATAATGATTTTGTAATTACTAATCTCATATGAAAATGTTAATAAATTGTAAAACCACTCATTTATTTAGTCGGTTCCGCCGGCCTTCGCTTAAATAAGCTAACATTCGTTAAGTTTAACAATTCTCGATTGGCCTTGTTTATTCATAGGATACTACGACCAACTTCTTGCTATTATCTGTGATAATGGCCGTTGCCCATACGATCGGGGCAAAATAGTGTAGTTTGTAGAAATCCACTAAGGGCACCTAAAATCTTAATTTAATTTCACTTAACTGGTGAGGGTTTAATCTCAGAAAACATCGAATTTTCTTCCAGGCAGAGTTGAATTTTCATTACTTGTAAAAATCACTGCTAATTATTGAGACGTTCAGGATAGCATAAATTTAATAATGTCTAATCCAATAGAAATGTATATATTTATAACAAATACGTAATATAAACCTTGTCTCTTTGAATAAAAGAAGAAAATTTCTAAGTACGAGTGTCTGCAATTTTATAGCCAATAAAATATCATCAAATAACGTTACAAATTTCCACGATTGCGATTTATTTTGTCGTTTCAGGTTCAGTGTACTGCATTGTCTACAAATTATACTGAATAGTCACGATCGCTAAACTTTACGAAGTTACAGTACTTATTCTCTGAGATATCTTATAATAGTATCCAACGAAAGTTTCTAGCGCGAATATTTTGGACGAACACGAAGTCTGCAGCGCATAGAACTTCATATTATTTCGTAGGTGTGTTGCTTCCAGTCTTTTTTTCTTAACTTTCTCGATGCTATACATGCGAGTACGTTGTATAACATATATCACGTGACATTTTAACAAGTCCTTAAATTTACATTCGATTCTATTTTTTATGTAAGACAATAACTGGTTGTTAGATAAATAATAAAACAAAATAATTTAAATATTAAACATATATATATATATATATATATATATATATATATATATATGTATATATATGTGTGTGTGTGTGTGTGCATATATTCATATATGTGTATGTTGTTTCTTTGGACGCGTCACCAAATATTTTGCTCTTGAGCAAATCACAAGCTTAGTGCAGTGCATCTCAAATATAAAGTAATATTTTGCTGGATGCCATGTTAAGAAATACAAATGTATTTACGACACGAGAACGCCACTAAAATGATTCATGCTTCAGGGACATAAAACCATGAGAACTCTAAATATATCACCAAACATAATATTTAGATACCAAATCACCTCAACAGCGAATCGATAATAACATGTTTAGAAAAACACAAAAGTATTTTTCTTTCCTACTTCTGTATTATGTTATTCTTATAATCGAATACATTTTTTAATTTATGAAAGCGTAAACCAGAATTAGCCAATATCTCATATTGTACTAATTTTAGAATAAATCAGAGAAATAATCCTTGTTCCCTTTTATTTTGATTAATGTTTAATTGTTAACTGTCAACCCTCAATACCAAAAATTTGCCAACTTTATTGGAAAAATCATTTTTAACTGCTTATCTCTCTAAAGCCTTTGGAAATCATCTTTAATCTATTTAATGTCGTAACATTTTATTGCAGTTTTACCATTTACTCTAATACATTAAGCAATAGCTCAAATTTTGATAAGTGAAAAAATAAAATAATTTCAGTGTCACTTTTCGTGTTCACTGCCACTATATTTTTTTCATTATATTCTGCATATTTGTATGTTAACGAATGTTGTGTTAAATTTTTAACGTAAGATGTGACTGTTTACAGCACTGTTAAGGTTAAACTGGTGGACACAATTTGGAAACTAGAAAATTATTATTTACCATGGTCAACCGAAAGCAGTGGCTATGAGACAAGGTGGCATGATTTTCATTTCTCGTTAATATGAAACATGTTAATGTGATAATATATTTTTAGTTTATATATTAAAGAAGCAAATTTATGTTTGTGGTCTAAAAAAGTGAGTATTTAATACAACAATAGCAAACACTCGCTAATATAAACCTTTTTGCTCTTATAATGTAGGAAATATGCGACATATTTTTATGCCTGTGAGAGATATTTATGTTGCGGAAAATCAAATATTTATAAAGAGTTCAATAAAAAGACTGTGAACCCTCGTAGAGTCAAATAAACTGGTATTTGATAAGTGTTTTATTTACGTAATTTTTGTATATTCACTCTGGGCTGAATATTTAGAAAATTTTAAAGAATCCTCACGTTAAAAAAGCAAGTTTTTAAGTATATTCAGAAACAAACTTTAGGTTACCCGAGCGAATGCTAAGTCGATTGGCCTAGATATAGGAAGTGGTTCGTGCATCTCCTTCCATTTTGGTGCTCCTGCTTGAGAGGGCAGTTGCCGTAGCGCCGCTCCGACTACACTTCAACGATGATTTCTTTTCAATTGTACCGGCCACCGGTCAGCGCAAATACGTCTTATTGAAATAATACTCTCGTTCATTTTCGTCTCGCTTTAGCTGTGGGTTTCGTGGAAATTGTATTAAAGTACGTTGTTTGTGGTAATATATGAAAATAGTTTTTTTACTTTCTAAATTTGCATGAGGAGGTGAGGCTTTTTTACGCTTCTTACATTTGTTCGAACTAATTGTATTTCTTTTGATACCTGTCTCTCGGAGCAAAAAATATATATTCGTAGATTTGGAAAATTTTTGTTGCGAGATTGGAAGCCGAAAAATTTATCACAAAGTAATTTTATTAAAGTAAAACGATACGTGATGAGCGACAATTTTGAAGTTTACAACGTGCTTATTAATCTATTCATTTCAAAAAGTATTTCAGTACGCTTAATTATATTATTATTGATATATTTCTAAATATTAAACAATTTTATTTTGGCATATTTATGATAAAATTACCAACCATTAAAATGGGTTAATACTATATTTGATTAAGGGTTAATGCCATGAAAAAAGTTCAATACCATATTCGACTTTTTTTTTATTGATTTGTCCCTTAAAGTGAAATATTCGCGACACTTATATAATTACATGGTTATCCGTCGTCCCGTCTGTCTGTCAAAACCGATTTTCTCAGAAATGGTTTGAGATATTAAGTTGAAATTAGTATCTCAGATTGATGTAAAAATTTGAAGCTTTTCATTTCACATGCTCTGGTGGTATGGCTCTTTAAAGCATTTTTTATCTCAATGTTTACCATAGTCTTATCTGTTCATCAAAGTATATAGCGTACTTTTGGTCGACTAACCACCTTGAAAGCCATAAAGGGGTGGATGAAATAAAAGGATTGAGCTCGATTGAGTGATTCTTTGTAATTTATATTTACGTTTTAATAAAATAGAATTTTGTGTTAGTTTATAGAAATATTAATTATGTACGGTTAAATATTTATAAATGTATAAATGGGTACGGAACCCTTGCAATGCGAGTTTTTCTTGTGTTTGACAAATTTTGTTATGTCATAATAAATCATTTCAAGGTACATGCTGAAAAAAAAATTATATTTTTAGTAAAAAATCTTAAAAATTAAGTTGAGTTATAAAGGTTTAAACTTTACATTTAGGCAAGAATGGAAAAATTTAGTTGTGACCTCAATTTTATTAATATTCACTGTAATCTTTAGGATATCTCGCGAGACTAATATTGAAAGTGATAACTCGCTTAAATATTAATAAATTTCTATAATATTTTCAAGTCTGGTTTTAATTAACCTTCATTTCGTGGAAAACAGGAAATTGAAGTGATTACTACCCTCAAATTTCCTAAACTCCAGTATAAATTAATTTAAACCATTATATAATATTGTTAATAGTTTAAAATTATTTTATATAAAGCTAAAGTATTTTAAATATAATTCTATGATGAGAAATATTAAAAGATTCAAAAATATAACTAACACGTTTAACAATTAAAACATATAGTTCCCAAGAGGGGTTGATAAAAGTGAAAGTTTGTATGTTTATTCATTGTCTAACAATACACCAAGTTCTTAATAAATTAGCAGACGTGTCGATAACAAATATTTATCTAGCTAATATTTACATGATTAAACATTATTTCAGGATGTCGAATTTTTTCTGGGGAAATAACTTCAAATATCTTATTTTCTCCAGTTATATGACTTTGCTATAATGCCAAATATTTATTTATTTGATATCTTTATTTATTATCAAATCTAAAAGTATATCTGAAGAAGAATAATTATGTAACAGTTTTAATGTAAGTGGATAACTGTCAAATTTATATAAATCAACTGTTAAAAATTTATGTCTCCTGCATGATACCTAATTCTGAACTCCATAATTACATATTGTGACAAATAAATATCAAATCAGAGACTGAATTTTTAGTTGCTGGCTAAGGAGTAATAGCTATAATAACATATCTATGACAGCAATTGATATTTGGTTCATGTTTCACGGGTAAACGCTAGGTCTTTAATAAAATATTTATTACAGCAATGGATCGTTCGATAACGTCTTACGGGTAACGGATATTACGCGCGAAATCACTTCACATGTTATATGATCAATCATATAACATGTGAAGTGCCATACACGCGTAACGGATATCTTCATAATATAATATTTATAGTCAACAGCAGTTGGTAAAATATGTTTTACAGTAAAATATCTATGATGACGATGTACTTTTAAATGATGGCTCACAAGAAAAAGCTATTTCCATAATAATATAATTATGATGGCAATGTATCGTTGGATGATTGCAACATGATATATAAATATACTATAGGCCATTTAAAACTACCCAAGTTTATTAAAATTTAGATCTACGTCATAGATTTGAGAGTAAAATGAGCGCAACTTAGCTGTATTTGCGCCGTATTACTGTAAAATCCACAATGTAAGTTCAAATTTTAATCATCGGCATATGTACATGCAATGCGGCAGGAAAATTTAAAACAAATGAACTTATACGTGTAAATATATCCTGGTGTTCATTGTAAAATTTATGTGTAGTAATGTTATTGTTTGTGAATAAGAAATGTTAATTACGGAACTAGATGTTAAACGAAAATATTTTTAAGTCGAAGAACAAAGGACGCATTCTTGTACACCACCCGGTAATAGTCGGATAGGAGGTGCAAATTTATAATATTATCTTTCTTCTTTAAAAGTTTGATACCGACATTTTATAACCTAAGCATAAATGAAACTGTTACTACAGTAAAAACCTCAGAAGAGCCCGCCGATATTTTGAGTAATTTAATAGTATAAAACTAAATATTAATCAAAATTTGTCCTTCTGTATAGATATCCAGTAAATATAAATCATGTCAGCAAGTATAAATGTTACCCGTAGAGTTTGTGAGACAGAAGATCTTGCGGAATTTGGGAGAGAAATGTAGATGAGTAAGTTAGAGCTTTGTGCCTAAAGTTATTGAATGTTACAACCATTACCATATTAAACTTGGCAGTGATAAATTATCGTCTGTCTATTGCTTCGCCAAATAATAAGATTCATAAAATTATTGGTATTTTCTTTAACATAACTCCGGTTATTAAGGCGATAAATATAAGAAAAATATTTATAGCGGCTAAAAAAATGTTGGGATAGATATAAAATTAAAAAGTCTTTAGGTACCGCTTCTTGGTCTTTGTTAGTCGGCGGTATTCAACAATAGCCAATTTTCGCGCAGTAATGAAAGGAACAAAATTAATTACACCTCTACATTTTAGACATTAAGATAAGCTTGACCACACGAGAAAACAGCAGACTTGATATTAATTAGAAAATGGTCGTGACTAAGTCACGGGTTCTTATAAGTAGTTATAGCGTATGCCTGATATATGGGATATTGTATTCAATAGGTGTTGGATAATACCGAATTGTTTTGGTTCTCAGGAGCTTAGTCTTAACAGGTCTCAATTGATATACCATGTGATGATAACATTTCCAGTTTTTCATTGTTTTTTTTTTTAGTTTTTCATTGTTTATTTCCAATTTAACATTCTCATGAAAAATTGTTTACGATGATGTGAACTTTATAAAACTACAAAAGTTTTATAACGTTTACTAACGCCTCTACTTGAGAAACTCAGGCATAATATTTGATGCATTACGTAATTATAAACTTCTGCTTTACGATTATTTTCACTGCATTTGATATAGGTGAAGAGCTGAAGCTTTTTACTAAAATCTATTACATTCTGAGCAACGTTTGATATAACTCTAGAAGTGTGCTGAATATTTCCATGCATGGAAATGAACATGATCAATCATCTGATATGTGAAGTTCTATACGCGCATACAACAAACTATAACCGAGATGTGAAAAATTGGATTATTCCTCGATAAAACGCTTAACAAAGAATAGTTAATTTGTCACACGCGCTTACTTTCATAGCATTAAAACCCTGTCAAGTACGAGTAGAACTCAACCTACAAAGGTTTTGTAAATATTTGGGGTTTTACAAACATTTAAGTCATAAAGTAATTCTATTAGTTAAAAGAGTTTGACATCTAAAAACAACGCCGTGTTTTCTTGCGGTCTTTGACTAGGTTTGTACAAAAATCTTCTTTTTTTCATAACATAAATTAAATAGTTTCGGAAATTGGGCCGAACGTCGATTTTTAAAACCATTTTTTGCATATTTTTCCGAATATATCTGAAGATACCTTGCACAAAATTATGTAAAAAATTGTTTTTTTTAAAAACCTTTATAAGAAGATTTTTTTAACTTTCAAACGGTTTCTTAGGGAAATAGCTGTGACAGACGGACAGACACGTGAATGATCGTATAAGAGCTCCGTCTTTTCCATCGAGGTACGGAACCTAAAAATGAAGCAATTGCTTCCTAAAGAAAAAATTCCCTTGAACGAAATCAAAGTTATTAACATCTTTAAAATAGGCTAATAATTTTATTTGAGAAATAATATTAAGAGGCGGTCGTCCAGTGGCCTAAATTCGATAGTAATTCATTCAATTTTAGATTTTGAGGTTCTTTTGTCAAAGAATATTTTATATTTGTATAAGAATATCATCATTTCATATATTTTTTTTTATAATTTGTTTTTTTTTGGAAGCGTGTAGAAACATATCATTAGCGTTTGTTGTTAACCTTAATTCCCCATGACTATAAATATAAAATTCAATGTTAGTTACAGTTGAAAAAAGCACAATTACAGCTTGTAATCGTGTACACTTTTTGATACAACTCATTTTTCCTTCAAGTAATTTTTGAAATAAATAAACGCTAAAAAATTAATTTTGGCACAGGTGCAAGATGCATTGTTCAATCTCACATTCCTCTGTGCGCACAATATGCTTGGAAAAAGGTACAAATTTTTTTCTTCACGTTTATATATAAATATATATATATATATATATATATATATATATATATATATATATATATACACACACATATATGTGTGTATTACTTTAACTGCGTGTGCAATATGCTTAAAAAAGGGGGTACAAAATTTTCTCTTCACGTGTTGACTTAATTATTTCCTCTCAAATATTTACTTGACTGGATAGAGAACCCTCGTAGTGCGAATTTTATTCATACTGGAAGATTTTGTTTTAAAGTTAATAGCTTATTAAATTTGTTTAATTGTGTCACCATAAGATATAAAAATACAGACGTTTATTTATGTGAATTATATTTATACTTAAATATGGTGAAGGCTATTAAACAGTTTTTAAATGGAAAACCGTTAATATAATAGTATTAAGTACGCACGTTTATGTCAAGTTAAACATGTAAGTTACATTGAGTACATCTTGTAAACCGTACTCAAAATAACTCGTCAGTTTCAATTTAACCGTAGATGCTCTAACCTTAGAGCAGTACATGCTCTAGCCCCAGAGCTAAAACTCAAAGCATTATTTAGTTTCACCTTATTTCTGAATAGAAATAGGTCAACATTCCATAAATCGTTTACGTACGTTAAATTCTTCTATACTACAATGTCAGAAGTATATAAAATACATCACCACACTAAACGTGGAAACCAAAAGAAATTTCGAAAGTATCTCGACGGGAAAGGAAGGAAAAAAATTGCCTACCTTACGTAAATCTTGAAATTAATTTAGAATGTTTTTCTGACAGACCGTGTAATTTGTCAACTTCAAGTTTGTTCTTCCTATTTCCATTTTTCAGTTGTAAAAACAATAATTTAGTCAATGATTTTCGGTCACGGTAATTATGTTAAATGACCTTTAAGTGATGAGGCTTATATATACAAATAAAAGTAACATTCAAGCACATGGATTGTATATAATGAATGTGAATATGGCTCAAGTTAAAAGGATTTTTTATTTTTCATTTAAAGTCATGTACTTCAGCAAAATATATAATAAATTTTGAATTCAAACAATGTGGTTTGGGAGGTGATGACGCGATTTATTTGTTGCCACTCAATTTTAAAATAACTTTATAATATTTAATTATATGCTGCAGAAACTACCGCTTCCGATCAGACACAATTTAAATGTTTTTAAAATTTTGTTGTTTGATAGATTGTAAGATAATTTAAAATATAAATCATGCGTATATAAATAAATAAGAACAAGCCTTAATAAATGATAATAAACGTAGGTCACATTTAAAAAGGGTAAAGATTAATTGATGATTGTATTCTAACAAAAATTGATAAGAGTTACGATTGCAGATGAAAACGATAGAAATGCAGAAGGAAAGGATTTAGGAAAGATTGGACTTTTTCGATTGAGCCTTGAAGAGGTTTATCTAATGATAAATAAAAAAAAATTTAAGTCCCTAAAAATGATCTTTTACGGTATTCCAGTCAATGAAAAAACATTGACGGTCTCCCGAAAAAAATTTTAATGTTGTCTACATACATTAAAAAAAATGTTTAAAAAATAAATATTTCTACTTGACACAACTTTATAGAGCCCTTCAACTATATTTTACTTACCTAGAATTTGTGATATAAACATTTTTGAAAACTTTTTTTACCTGTGTAGTTAATGGGCCCTAAAAAAAGTCAATTGAAATTATATTTGTAATCAGGTTTCCTTTGATGTAGAAGCGGGGTCAAAACATTTTCTTTGAATAGGGGACCGTCGATATTTTTTTTTGTTGGAGGGAAGACCGTTAAAGATAAATTTTAGACTCATGTCAAGACAAATAATTTTTTCTGCTGTCTCTCGTAAAGTAAATCATATTTTTAATTTCTAGTCAAAGAGTCTTATATAATGTGTAAAATTTAAACCTAATTTATTCCAATTGAAAACTAGCTACTGGTATACAAATAGATGGACATCTTGGTGGCAATGATCAGATTTCTTTCTTGCCTTTAGAGATAAATCTCTAATCAAATTTAAAATGATTGACTTGAAATTATTTCACATAATATTCTTTTGATAGACGTATTTTGACATTATTTTAAATACAAATGAGACACAATATAGCAAATTTAAGATTCCAAGACGTAATTTAAGGATATTTTAGTTTACACGTTATGAACATATTTGGAAGTCTCCTATTAAATAAGCAAATGTTAAAATAGTGCTGTAGATTTACGATATATCATTCGCGCGTATAGAAATTACATGAGCCTACCGCCTAGCTTAACGTACGATAGCTATTGTTTTCTGCAAAATGGACGTTCCAACAGGACGCTTTCGAGCACCAGCCGCTTTAGTCACGGACCGTTCTGAGGTAGAGCGAATGTTTTTAATACAGGATTCCGCGATAAGGGAGTGTATTGATAATTTAATTAATTTTAAATGAATGTGTTTCATATTTATTTGATGCTGGGTCGATTAATGAATTTTAAGAATTTAAAATGTTATATAAACCATAAATATAATTCTTGGTTTCGTAAATTATTCGGCGTCTTTAATTCGCCGAGTGGTTTCCAAATAACGAGTTAAAATGCGCAAGTATGGTTAAAAATATATTTCGTATTACACTGTGCAAGGTATTGTTATTGCTGCTAATTATTCGTATCTTACTTTTTGAACAGTTACATAAAATAATTTATATGAATTGTATTTGATATACATATAATTAAAATTGTTGCCGTTAAAAATAGAGATGCTTTCTGAGCTCTGAATTACTAAAGTTTTATAAAACGAAGCTTTGAATTACTATAGTTTTCTGCAGTCATACGGTTTGTTAATTTCGAAATAAACCAGAACCGTTATTAAAATGGAAAGCAATACTCAACGGAAAGCAAACTAATTGTAAATCAACCTTGACGCGGAAGTGGTTTCAGCCTTGGAAAAATTTTGAAATTTTTGAGGAAATTATGTTGTTTTTAGTTATACAAAAAAATTACTGTAAATATGGAAATCTTTTAAATTTACTTGTTTATTTTGTTTATGGTCGTAGAAATTTACATACTCTATTAGATGCAAGTTAATTGTGTGATAGAATGCAAAGCTTCAGGTATAGAAAGATTTTATACTAAATACAGAAACTATTTTACAATGTTTCCTGTGGAAAATTTTGTTGATGTTTTCCTAAGTATTTGAGAAATTTATATAAACAATTTCAAATGAATTCAAAATTTCTTTTATGCTTTTATTTCATCCGTTGTTATTTCTTAAAAAAAAGGTTATTATATAATTTTTTTCAACGTATAATACAAATATACCTATAACAGTATCTGAACCTATATCTACATTTTAATATTTTCTTTATATACGCCAAGGATCGTGAAAACCGCAGCTCGCTAATTACAAGATAGATACCTTAATATGTCAACACATAAAAGATGCTTTTCTTCCTTCAAGTTTCTCGTGGTATTGAGCTAACGTTGCCCATAATGCGCAAGTTCGGTCTTTAATAAAATGTTATGATCTATCAAAAGTTTTGTTTATAATTTATACGAAAAGACAGGATTATGATATTATTAGATAAACAATTTAATGGACAAATAAAGTTAATTGCAATGAGTGCGTATGTGTTCAATTACTGTTAATGTTATCTTTCTCCATGGTGGATAAACTTTTAATTAAAAAAACTAAATCTAATTCCATAACATCCATCTTGATTCATTACACATATGTTGTTTTATTATATTTTATTGGTCTGACTTGGGAAATATATTTATATTAAGTATATGAAATGCGAACCTAAACAGCTGATACGCGGCTTTAAAATATTTTTGTTTATATAAAGGAAGAATAAGGTTATGTTTATTTATATAATAATATTTAAATCAGGTCTTTATAATGATATGTTTATTTCCGGTTCTTTAACATCGTGTCAACGACGTCCCTGTACTGGGAGGATTCGTTCGTAAAACGAAACAATTATTAAAATTATTCTTCGCAATCTCATTTTCGAATATTCTTCAAAAGCTCCAGCAATGTGGCAACGCTCGAGACAATAATGCTGGAATTATGTTTGTGTTTCATTATTCAATAGTATTCAGCGTCCAATGACATCTATTTACACTTGTTTGTTTTTTTTTAATTATTAAGAAAACAAATTAAATTAACAAAATAATGTCCATTGAATTGAATGAAGTTGACATCTTTTTTATTGTATACATATTTATTTTGTCGTATCGGAAAATCATTTAATAAAGTAATTTTTTTTAAATAATTGACCACAGTTTTATTATTTTCTGAATTATTGTATGTAGCGGCCATAAATTCATATTTTTATTACATATTTACGTTATGATAAATAACGAACCAATTAGCAAATATTACAACGTTAAGCACTAAAACTGATTTCATTTAATATTTCACTTTGCTCTACTCGGAAGATGATTTGAAATGATTCCGAGCAAGAATTTGCGTACACTTATTTTTATAGAGCGAATACATAAAGATAACCTTCAAAAATATAAATTTTCTCACAAAAATCTTCATATAGATTTCAAATGAGGCTATTTTGTTTGTAACAATTGTTGGTTAACCGCGTTAAAACAGAAAAAAAACCTTTTTCATTTAACAATATCCGTCGCTTTTTCTCCATAAATCAACTGTTATGCCGCGCGGTGATCTAGTCAAGTATAATTGAGACTAATTAAGAGTGGATTCTAAAAATTACTTCATTTGGCGAAATTGAAGAGGAGTTTTTCAAGGAAATATTTTTGGATACAATATGTAAGAGAGTAAGATATAGCGGGGGAAAGTGACAAAGGGTTTCCAAAAGCTTCTTTCGAAGTATAAACTACACCGAATAATGAAAACATCTATTCCTTATACTATCATGTTAAATAGTTAATTTCATGTAGTATTTCATACATCTCATAAATATGTAAGTGGTCGAAGCTACCTTATGGTCGTTTCGATTGTGAATTATTATCTTGGTATGAATAGTTAAAAAAGGAAAGGATTTAAGAAGAATGTCTGCGTAGTAAATGATATAGTTCAGTATTTAGTAAATAGACATTATATCTACGACGCTATTTTAAAATTAATTTATTATTTTTTGTACATAAATTACTATATATACAATGTCTGAAAGGACAGTTTTAAAGAATACTAATATTAAGTTAAACTGAATTTCAAGATTGTATATGGCACATTTCATTTATCCTGTAATACGTACGGTATTGGTAGGATTCATTCTCTAGCTTAATTGCAGTGGTTTATTTCAGTTATTATATTATAAAAAAATTAAAATTAATTATTAAAACCTACTAGGCGATATCATCTTAATATTTAATTGATTCACAACTTAATGCTAACGGATTCTATTCTCAATGATTGATGAAAACGATTTGTCTTCCGAGTGTGTATTATTTATATTTCATTAGGGAATTTTTCAAAATGTCAAGTATAAAATAATTTGGCAGTGACGTAAATATTTAAGAAATTTATGACAGGTCTTTTCAAATGGGATTTACGAGCGGTACAAAAATATTGTAAGAGACGTAATGGATCCAACCAATAATAAGAAATTATATATAAATACATATACGCATATATATATATATATATAATATATATATATATATATTATATATATATATATATATATATATATATATATATGTTTAACATTAAAATTTTGTAATTTTAACATGTTATTCTTATAAATTTCACTCCGATTAACCAGAATCCCAATGCCACTTTTCTTCCATTACAACGCGAACATCGAGTGTACATATTCAATGGCAAATTGGTGATATTTCTAAAACTAATGGAATTTACGTAAATACACTTTTATACGAACATTATTATATATGCGAATTTACGTCATGTAGTTGAAATTTATTCCCGGATCTCTATTACATACAACAGTTTTTATAAAGGAATATATAAAAGTGGGCATGTTTCCCTAGTGGGAGAACGACTCCAGCGTTGGAGTCGCGGCCGAAGGATCGTAATTGGTGCGGTCTGTTTTAATTTAATTTTAAGGCGTGACACGATTAGTAGGGTCTCATCGTATCGTAACTGGTGTGGAATCATTTCAATAAATATAATTAATTTTTTGTATACTTTGTGAAACTGGGCTAGTATTTAGATCAAATAAGAGTAATTTTTCATTCTTAAAAATTATATTTCAATTGATAGAGTTTCCTTAATATACAAATGTAACTAATTGCTACTTGAGAACGTTTCATAACTAAAGCAACATAAATTAATACGTAAGTAATTGTTGAGAATATTGAAAGATATAAATAATAAAGTGATATGTGAAATACATATACCCAACTTACACTAAGTACATCGAAGAAAGTGTACAGCAGGTTTATGTTGTTTATTAAAAATTAGTGAAAACCTTAAAGTAAGGCAACATCTTTAAACAACTTTTGTAATGTACACTCGATGCTTTATGAGTATAGATATAATTTAATTGTTTCACCGATATAGCTTGTACATGTGCAGTGAAGTATTGAATCAATATCATATTTAGAAATGAGAAAAGTAAGTTTTGAAAAGAGACTGAAGACTGCTTCTCGCATGGTAAATTTTATCGGGTTTAGCCTAAAATTAAACTGTTAAAGCGACTTAGTCATGTTGGTCTTGCTAGCCTCAATAAGAGAGCTAGGAATATGCTCAATACAAAATGTCCTTGACGTCGTATAAAATAAACCTACTATACTTTTAGAAAACAGGGTCCGAGTTATAGGCAAAATAACAATCCACTACCTCTGCACAATTATTTGGTAGATAAATGAATATCTTCGTCGATTTTCTTATTTTTTCCTTTTTTTATCTTTCTCTTAACTTATTATTTCTTCAATAACTGAAATATATAAAATCATAGGCGTTTTCTGTGTAATAGAAAACACGAAATCTACCGCAAGATATTATATATGTTCAAATACTACGATTTAATAACGTTACCTAACCAGCAAACATTAGTGTAAAATTCGATAAATTTACTAAAATAGCTTCTTAAGCTGGAACGTTCTTGATACGAACTAATGAATACGTTAATTAGGGCTATATAATCAGCGGAAAACTTGTATCAATGGAATTGCATATTATTATAATATTTGATAAGATTTTTTTAAATACAATAAAAAATATGAGACGGATACCGTGAATTTTAAGAATCTAAAAAAAATTAATTGATTAAAATCAGGTATAATTATCGATATTAGGGTGATATTATTGTCGTATTTATTAAGGTTCAAGTAATTATTACACTTTACGTCAATGAAAAATAATTCGCTAGGGATATAACTTGTGATATAATCGAGTCATCAAGTTTAAACGTTTACGGTTTTATTAATATGCGCTTTAAACATAAAAAGTTTAGACTAGATATTAGAGAATTGGAAGAGTATTATATGTGCAAATGTAATATATAATACATATACATATATGTGTGTATGAATGTGCGTGCGCGCGTGTACATGTACGTGTGCGTCTGGGTAGGCGCGTGTGTGTGCGTGTTCGTGCGTGTGCGTATGCGTACGTGCTTGCGTGTGTGCGTACGTGCGTGCGTGCATGCATGCGTGTGCGCGAGCGCGCGTGCGTGCATATTAGTACATTTAGTATTTTTGGACGGTGCGCTTAATTAATTTTAAGTATTTAAATTATTATATACGACAAGAGAAACAAACTACCATATTGTTATTGATATATAATATTTGAGATAAGTTGCACTAGTGAAGTGCACTATGAAAAGCTGAAAACCTTTGCCAATACACAGTTAAGAATATTACTTAAAATATAATGAAAATTTTATTGAACGATGTGGTTAACTGTTACAAGGGGTCATATTTGAGTTGAGTAACTTTAGTGAAATGTGCTTTACAGAGCTGTAGTATTTAACCTTCGCCAATACTTTCGTCATATATCTATTGAATTTGAAGATAAGTTACAAAAAGGTAGCTCAGAAGTACGCGAGACGATTGCTAAGTCCATAAGTTAAGACGCGGGATCACGTAGCGACGGTTCCGTTTTTATCTAAAGCAAATTTACGCCTGTTGCTATTTAGAAAATAGGGGGGAAATTTAATGTTTTACGTAATGCAGAGTGGTTTGGCGATATTTCAAAGGCAGATAATGTACACGACAAATAGATAATTTGGCGAACGGAAAATAACACTGTTTGTGTAGATAAGCGCTCTGAAAATATGGTCCGCACGTACGGCGTAGCCTATTGTTCGTGCTCTAATGTGCTTTTATTGCAGCGTATTATACTGGAAATTTCAACGATTATACTAAAACGTAAAACTTAGTTTTTCGACCTTCCGATTATTATAAAATTGTAACTGTTTCTGAGTGTAATGTTGCATCGGAGTATATATATATATATATATATATATATATATATATATATATATATATATACATATGTATACACACGGATATTATTTAAATTAAAGATTAGTTATAGAAATTACAAACATACGAGAACTAAATTAAGGAAGTGTTAATAAAATTGGTTCAGTTTTTGGAAAAATGCACCACGATTTCAACCAAATAATTGTATTTGAAACACTATGAGATTTTTGGAACGAAATATATACAATATTATCTCGTAACATAAATATGATTATTTCGTCAATGTATGTCCAAGTAGAAAACTTTCATGGGGGTTTTCAAATACATGTAGCTCTATCTGATCCAAATAAGAGACGATGTTAAGACGCAATTTTACATATTTTAATCTTCATTCTGGTCGCTGTAAGCTAGTTAATTCATTAAAAGCATGATTATGAATAAAAACAACTTTTGAGTTAATCAAGAGGTCAAATTTCTACTCGAAAATATCATTGCATACTTACATGGAAGGAATTCGATTGTATCGTCTCCTTGCTCGTCGCAGGTGTGCATACAGTAGACACTGCACCGTGTTAACGAAATAGCCCAATAATTAGAATAATGTATTTATGTAATACAATTATTTTGCCAATTGCACCTTTAATATCCTGAATTACTGGAACTCTTATTTTTAGTGTACATAATATCAGCACAAAATTTCGACCTCAAGATTTTGCATTCATTATTATCGTGCTCTGCACTACATTAATTTATTGGATCCAATTACGAATTTATCAGCCTAGAATAACAGAAAGGAAATATTGAATATTTAACGAAATAAAATACTTCATTGCCAATAACTAAGGAGAAAGTAAATAATATCCATTATTCTCTAAAATAACACCATTATGAAATGTAGTACTTAAAAGAATATTTATTTCCTCTGCGAATAAATTCGTAGATATAATTTTACATCAAAACCAAAAATGACGTTTGGTATGAATTAAAACACAATATGATGTCTATGTATCAAAGTAGAAATGTGGAGTGACTTTTGGCTTTGCTCTAACGTTTTGATACTGGTTTTATTATTACAAATCTCAGACAATGATGATTAATTGTAAAGCCACTCATTGAAGTGGTCAGCTCCGCCGGCCTTCGTTTAAGTAAGCTAACATTCATTAAACTTAACAATTTCCGATCGGATTTATTTATTCATGCGGTGCGACGGCCAACTTTGTGCTACTGCGATAATGGCCGGCGCCCATACGACTGCAAAACAAAGTCAAGTAAAATTATTCCCAATATAAAAATATTAGGGTGGAATGGACCTTTATATTTCTACGTCTGAAAAATTGGTTAGGCACCACGTCATATGATTTTCTGCCTTATAGTGATGAATAGATACATGTTTGTTTATTGTTAATACATATTATATATATTTTTATTTAATGTTAATGTTAATAAGTTAAACTTTCGGAAAAAAATCAATGTATAGCTACCCAAAATACGAATCTGACTTAATGACTCTGGTATGTAAATTAGCCTATTTTAAAGTAAAATAACCTGCAGGAAGATTCACTAGATCACTACAGTCACAACTCCTCTCTCCTTTTTCTTCCTACCTCT
This sequence comes from Druceiella hillmani, assembly GCA_039881145.1. Taxonomy (NCBI): domain Eukaryota; kingdom Metazoa; phylum Arthropoda; class Insecta; order Lepidoptera; family Hepialidae; genus Druceiella; species Druceiella hillmani. The sequence goes on along the minus strand of JAYKKI010000055.1, from coordinate 801,033 downwards.
CTTGGTTCCTGCGAGATCAAGGTTCAGATCCTCCCCACACTTCTTTTCGAATTCTGTCATTAGCGAGATCATACGCGTTTTGTTTCCCAAGCCATCCATATTTATTTCAACTTGTCATGGTATCCACAGTGGTAGGAGCTTATTAACTAAAAACAAAACCAAAGTTTGACTTATCGGCCAATCAATATTACAAAAATGAAGTCAAAATTAGCTTCTATTGGTGGAGTTTTATGTTTATTTTTTTACTCCAAAAACGAAGAAAAGAACACCTTTCGAGATTCTGCAATCGTGGCTGCAAGTGAAGTAAAAAATTAGTGAAAAAAGCTAGTGCGTCAACAATATTGATTTAACATGTAATCAGTAAAATAGAAAAAACACTTCAAAGTATGAATAAATATGAAAAATAAAATAAAGAGAACAATAAAAAACGTTCGGAGAGATTATAGAAAAAAGAACAAGATTGACAACAATAATTAGAAATTTCTTTTAAATAACTTATTTTGAAGCTATAAGTATTATGCAGAACGCCTCTAAAAATGCATGAAATTGAAAACAAAAGTATGTGACCTTTGAAAAAAGTGCTTACTTTCTTCTTCAATCATCAACAAAGCAAATAATGTATCTGATTTCCAAGTTTTATCAGAATCTTTAAGAGCGCAATCTGCACAAAACCGAGCTCGAAAATACTTAATTAATAGCCTTAATAAACTTAATTAATATATACTTAGCGGTTAGCTTGATGTTCCTAAATTAAATTATAGAAAAGCTGCTGTGGTCTTAGCATCTATTGCAAAAAGTGCAGGATGTGACCGTTCAGAGTTTAAGGGTAATAAAACTTCTATTCGTCGAAGGTGTTTGAAAATCTGAACCTGTCTTTTAAAGCGCATTCAAACTTGATTGACATTAACCATTGATTAGGAGGGCAACTTGATTGAATATCAGAACCATAGAAGATTTTGTGACTAACAACTCTACGATTTTTCCATATACTGGGTCTCTCATTGCAGTTTTTGAATAAAGATGTTGAAATTTCGGAGCATGATTCTAATGTTGAGACTGCATAGACAATCATTCATTCTATGGGCGTAGTGGACGATATCGTTGAGCGTCTTGTAGCCTTAATGGAAGAATATAATTGTTTAGTTTTGTATGTAAATATTTGGTGTCGATAAATGAAAGTTGGTAATTAATAGAGTGTTTTAATTTTTTTATTAAAATTTAAACCTGGATGGCGACCCCTAAATATTATCAAAACAAAACAACATAGGCAGTCATGGGAATTACCTACAGAAGTAAAAACTTGAAACAATTAAAAAATAGATGTTTTATAAATTTTATCCAATTTTTCATTTTAACTTTATAATCAATAATCAAATAACTAGAAACCTGGTTTTTTTGCTAAGATAATTTCTAAGCCGCTAGTTGTATGATATATTGCAAATATTTTCTATATAAAAATATTGATATATTTATTACTCACTGTTGTACTGCACAGTAACCCTAGAATTAAAGAATTACTACAATAATCCAACTAAAACACAATTTAAACAGTGCGCAGTTTAAATTGTGATATTAATGATGGAGTACACATTGAACTTTTCACATATTCAGTTTAACTTTACCTGTATAGATTTACACAGCATTAATATTGCACAATACGTCACCCTTAATACGGATAACTTTATAACTACAGATATTTTATTATTATTACAACATGGCGATGATGCGAAGTCACAAGATTTTACCCATACACGGGCAGCTGCGTGTACGCCAGTTTTGTGCCAGGACAGTAGATGTTGTACATATATATATATATATATATATATATATATATATATATATATATATATATATGTATATATGCGTAATACATCATACGCATGGATACAGATATACTGTTAACATTAGTACGTCCGTGACGTGAATCCATAAGATTTTCCCCCCACCAAAGATCGCTCAAAGTGCCGAAAGAGTTTTTACTTCAAAAAATTATAAAAATTAATATCAAATGAGATTTTGAGCTATTAAAAATTCAAACTGGTACTAAGAATTTATTTCAGATATTTTTAGCTTTCCAAGATTATCTATTACTTAAAATTACTATTCTCGTTGTTAGTATCCACTTAATATGTGCTTCAGACGCAGCGAAAACAAACCTTTTAAACAGTTATCAAGAGACACCATTTGCTTGTACTCCCGGAAAACATAAAAACACTTACTAAGTATATTTTTAATAATATTATTGTGGGTAAGAAAACAAAGATTACATGCCGCGGCCTACATTCGTATTTTTTTGTAATATCATTATTAAAGTATCAATATACCCATAAACAATCCATCTAATGATAAGTACATATTGCTTGTGTCTTTCATATGTTTCTATCCACGCTTTGTAACTACAAATGTGGCTACAATACGTTAATGGGCTCCTCTCTGATACTTACGACGTCAAAAGTAATGATTGTGGTAACTTGATGGCTGTTTCTTACGTCTGCATTTTTACATTTGATTCACACTGATGTTGTTGATAACTTAGGTGAATTATTATTATGAGTAGACAAAAGTTTAATTAAAACGTAAGAGCGTATCAAGAATTGATTCGATGCAGTTCAAAGGGTCGTTCTAAATATCAATAATATGGTATTTATTATATATAAACTTGCATATTTGTTAATATGTAGTTGCGAGATAATAGAGTTTTATTAAATATAATACTAAGATTAATTCGAATATTTTTAAATAGTTCTTTTCTTCTTATGTATTTTCTATTCAAATTTTTATAAGAAATTAAAGGTAAGAAAGTCACACAAGTACAAGACGAATAAATGTTTAATATCCTTTTCGTATTTAAAAGCCGATAGGTTCCGGAAGTAGTGTGGCTGATTAGCTTTTTTGTTAGAAGATAGTTTGTAATTCCATCGATTAAAATCTAATTAGCAAATACAGGTAACGTTCTTACGCAAAACTCTTCGTTAATTCTTTTCCAAAATTAATAGTACAAATTTGGAATAAAGCTTCTCAATAGCATATAAATATATACAGCTTTTCTATTTTCCTTTTACTGTGAGAGAAGAAATTTGTAAAAAATTACATAGGAATATTTTCAGGATCCACTTCGTTCCACTTGTTTCTTGAAGTTTTAAGTGGGAATATAGCAAAAAAAATTATATATGCATTATCTTCGTTTTATTCGCTTATTAACAAACTCCATCCGCATTTACTGGAATAATATTCAGAGGCTTCAAGGTAATGTTTTTCTGTAAACAGATTAGAAATTCAGTTAAACTGCAACGTAGCAATTAAAATATAACGTGACACATATTGATACAAGTAACATGACGAGATCCTAAGATTTTGTTCTTAACATTTTGAAATTTGACTTCGAAAATCAAATTCGAAACGTCTCTTTACGCAATTTTTTTATTTTTCTTTCTGCAATGTCATTACTTAGACAATAAATTATCTTTTATGAGTAATCTTTTGAATTAAAAACCAGGAAAAAATTTCCTTGTGATAAAATAGACCTAGGTCCAAAAAATTTTCACAATTTTTATAATTTTTGCTAAGAAGATAGTATAGGTAGACACATAACCTTTCTTTTGGCGAAATATTGGCACATAATTCTCTTATAATCTTAAATTTGTTACATCCGCAGCAACTAGTATATCTACAATATTAGAAGCATGTACATAGTAGCATATGAATGTTTACTCCCTTTTTCTGCTACACGTAAATATAAACGTAATAACGTTAATAAGAGTAGATAGATGCGGCAGTTAAAATATATCAACGCATGAGTAAAAGTTTCAACATAGTAAAACGGTGAAGCACGATGGTGGGCATATGTCTATACGTACTATGAAAAAAGGACAGGATGATTTCTCAAAAAACGGATTTTATTTGCAATAATTGATTTTAACGTTAGTCAAGGAGATTTATATATCGACTTAAAAAGGATGTACCGCAACTATAAATGATGTACCGTGAGTCCCTCTTGCTTAAAATTGTTTGCGTAATTTTCTTGCATGTGTTTTAAATAATAAATCAATATTACGCCATTTTGCTAAGCAAACCGTGTGGAATTATGAGATATCTAAAAGGTAGAAAGAGAAGGAGCGTAAGCGCCTAGTGCACGGGGTGCGGTATGTGCACTAGTAATTTGTATACCCTGCTATGATGTAAAAACGATTACTTAATTAGACAAATCACCCCATTTGCGAACTTAGTATCCTCAACGTGATGTAGTGCCCGATTTGTGTAACCAACCCGACGTAAGGGCGAATATGATTTAAAGCAATGATCGCAGTTCTGTGATAAATGCTCGACATGGGAATGGAGTATATACATATAGGTATTGTGGTTATCCAAATGTTTAATATACTGTACGTGACATTTTATAAGAAAGAAATGCATTATACGTGGATACGCGTAGGAAAGAAAATTCATACACGTGATTCTGTGCATAAATGTTGGTATATTTTTCACCTGCGCTTCCAATTGAAGTTTTTGAACGAAACTTGAAAATTTGACCACTATTTTCTATAACTGTACTAAATGAGAAATGCCAAAGTATATATAGTTTTGGGTTCAAGTGTGCCAAAAATAAAGTTATCCCCTTGCATAGGGGAAAAAGGTTCCTTAATTAAATCGTCAATCAAAAATATGAAAAATTTTATATTTTTGAACCAAAAAGATGAAACAAAGTGCAGATTGAATCTCGCTTTATCTTATATACTCATATTTATATGTTAATCTACGAAACTCACAGGCGCAACAGTGTCGTCGAAAAAGTGAAATACATTTCAAAACGAACGAAATGGACATTTATTTCGATGCAATAAAACAAACCTCAATGTCCTACTAACAGTTTTTAATTAATTTAATTAATGGTTACAAAAAAAACAAATATTACTAATTTTGTTCTACAATTGATCCTTAAAAGTTATTATATGCTTGGTTATATGTTATTTTTATTTTTATATATTAGACATGCATTTGGGCGTTTGTGATGTTTGTTGATTTCAACGAAAAAATATGTGGCCTGTGTACCGAACTATCTTTACAAAATTACTTTTCTTTCTATTATCCTTACTTTGTAACAGTGGCGCGCAATCTGTTTTGGTTGTGGAAAGTTAAGACACAAAAAAAATATATAAATATATATATATATATATATATATACACACACACACATATATATATATATATATATATATATATATAATATATTATATATATACACACACATATACATGGATATGTTACGTAAAGTATATTTTAATTGTATTGTTACCAAAGTCTTCTTATTAAAGTCCTTGCCGAATTAATTCTGCCTCTTGCTTCACTTTCATACTAATTAATTTTATACCTTGAGCGACGGTCAAAAACAAAACCCCGTGAGCGCATATACATATCAACGCAAATTGTATTAAATTATTAATAAAACGGACATATTGAAGATCACTTCATCCACTCTTTGCATGAATATGTTATCAACTATTCTTCAAAATATCCTACTCCAGTGCTCTCAGAACTATCAGAATTTGTCAAATTACTTAAATTAAAAAAATGTTTTTTAGCATCAATTGAAATTGGACTCTGTGTTGGTCATTAAATGAAAAAATATATATTAAAAATTATGTATTTAAAATTTTTGTTAAACAGTATTTTTTGTAATAAACCGCTTATTAAAATTTTGTCTACTTACCCAGACGGCCTACTTTTCGATAAGGCCTACTTACGAACGAAATTAAATAAAAAAAAAAATTTTTATTAAGAACGTTGTTGTTTAGGAATATATTTTCATTTACCGAAAGAAAAATTATCACATAGTCCAACACAATATTTTATTGAAAAATCAACTGCCGCCTAACAACAAAAACTTATTGCCGATTAAAATGACGTACACTACAATTATAAAGAATGTAGTTTTAGAATCAACTTCGGTATATTGTTCTCACTTACATTAAATTATATAAATTATGTAGTTTGATAAATCTCACTTGAACGATAGTCTATGAAACAACAAACCATCTTGTTAGGATAAAAATAGACATTCCCAATAAAAAATCTGATAAAATAATTGTAAATATTCCTATTTGTAGCAACGAATTCAATGAATTAAATTCACTGTCAAATATGATAGGTATATTTTTAAAGTGGAAAACTAGCGTTTTTACTATATTTTTAATTTGTTTGCTCTGAATGATACGTAATCGATTAATGACAACATAGCTGTCATTATGTGATCACTCGTAAACAAATTCTCAATGTAACCGTAATCTCCTTGCAGCCAGTTTGTCCTCGCGCCAGACGTCGGTTTGAAATGACGTTATCAAGCAGCCGATTTGTAGCGTGAGGGTAAGCTAGCTTACAATTATAATTAATGAACTTATAAAAGACATAAAAATGAGGTTTGTATATTTCTTTATCACTTCATATATAAAATAGGGAACTTCGGTCAAACATGACAATTTAAATGTATTTACATATTCATAAATACGTGACGTATATATGTCAGAAGGTCAGTAAAGTTACGTGTAATTACTTATAAGGCACTAGGAATCACTTCTCTATAACAGAAAACACATGGTAACAGATAAGTCACCAAAAAACTTCGGATTTCTGTTAGAAAGAACTACGAAGTTATGTGCGTTTTAATGCTTCTTTTATCTTCTATCTTCTTTTATCTATTTTTCAGACATTCGTCATATATCACAAGTACATTATCATCTATACTGAAATTTTACTTCTAGTAATAACTCATGGTTCTTTCTAAAGTATTTAACACAAATTTTTGTATGGAATATTTCTTTTACCCATTCTTTGGTGGCAGTGTGATATGTACCATCGTAATTTTAACAGTGTCGCGATTGATAGCGGTCGTCATTTCTTTTATCGACTTTCTGACTTCTTATCCGAGATATACAGTTTCTTTCCTTTATCTTAATCTGCTAAGTAGTTTTTAATCGTAAAATTACAAACAAATAAACATTCCATTACTGTTAACAGAGAGACTAATCAAAAATAATTTTAGAAATGTTCAACAGTACGCACTATTTTCATGGGCTAATAAGTTTTAAAATTTAAAATAAAAATATTGAAAACTTTATTGAAACGTCTTGTGCTAGTGTAACATCTTTACTTTTAATTCCTCATAAATATTTAAACGGACGATCCCTAATAGAAAAGTAAATTTATGTAAAAATATTCGAAGTAATCCAAATGATGCATTTAATAAAACGTTGCCACCACCAAATCTACATGCGGTCAGGTTTACAATTTAATACAACATAAATACCATATTGTTGACATTTAGAACCGCATTTAATCGATCCTCGATACATCCTTACATTTTAGTTAAATTTTTGTCGAATCATAACGATAATTTACCAAATTTATCGACATCAGTGTTAACCGAACTTAAAAATGCAGACGTCAGAAACAACCATCAAGTTACCGCGATCATCAATTTTGACGCTGTTAGTATTAGATGGGAGCCCATTAACGTAATTTGTAGCCACAAAGTGTGGATATAAACGTTTGAAGGAAAATAACAATACGTATGTATCGTTAGACGGATTGTTTATGGGTGTAATAATGTTTTAATAATGTTATTACAAAAAATACCAATTTAGGTCGCGGCATGTATTATTCGTTCTTTTGGTGCACACTAATAATAGAAATATGCTGAGCAAGTGTTTTTGATGTTTTCTGGGAGTACAAGCAAATGGTCTCTCTTGATTGCTGTTTAAAAAATTGTTATCGCTGCGTCTGAAGCACGTATTAAGTGGATATTAACAGTGATAACAGGCAATTTAAATAAGTGATAATCTTGAAGAGTTTGAAGACAATTTACTCGCTTAATTATGGAAACTACGAAATAGTATATAGTTCTATTTTGACTTTTCATTTATTTTATTTATAACATTGAGAAGCTAGTGATGGTTGAAATAAATTCTTATGACCGATTTGAAATGTAATAGATAAAATTTTCGAAGAATTATTAAACTTTATTTTGATCTAAAATATTCAAATATATTTACAGATCGAGAATAATCTCACTCAACTTTTCAGCATTTTAAAATTTTATGCTCCTAACAAAACTAATATTGTGACAAAGTTGCCTGTCCACGTATCGAAAGATGATCAGAGGCGTCTAATTTGAAAATGGTATAAATTACAGGCTTTAATTTCACGTATATTATGCAACTCTTCGACTTAAAGCTGAAATGTATACAATTTATAAATGTTTTATAATATATAAGCATGTGGGAAGTGCCCTATAAGTAAAATATAAACAAATGCATATTTATAACAATTTTTTTCATCGGAACATATCGACATGAGAGGCGGTTGCCAATTTAAGACTTATTTTGTAACCAGATCTATCTCCATAAATTTGATATCCATGTACCTTGCATTTGTGATTAATATGTAAAATATTTTGCATTATAGAAAAAAATACTAAAATTGCTTTCAACATAATAGTTTTTAAGTCTCTTTAGAGGTTCTCTAAGTAATATTTTCTTCT